>VWZG01008640.1:314414-340651 GCA_013396735.1 Grallaria varia
CCCGAACCTCCCTTGTCCCCCCGCTGCTGTCTCTCCCAGTAACTCCATTGTCCCCTCGGTGCTGTCTCTCCCAGTAACTCCATTGTCCCCTCCATGCAGATGCCCCTGCTGGCCGAGGGGATCCGCATCCACGGGGAGAAGCTGACGGAGCAGCTGAAGCCGCTGCACGAGCGGCTCTCGGCGTGTTTCAGGGAGCTCAGGAAGAAGGTGGAGAAGCAGTACGGAGTGATCACCTTGGTGAGCTGGCGTGCCGGGGGCACCGTGCCCTCCCTGGGGGTTGGCACTGGGGTTGTTATCATAGAACCATCGAATTGATTGGGTTGGAAAAGACCTCCGAGATCATCAAGTCCAACCCTTGGTCCAACTCCAGTCTGTTTACTAGATCATGGCACTCAGTGCCACGTCCAATCTCAGTTTAAAAACCTCCAGGGACGGTGAATCCACCCCCTCTCTGGGCAGGCCATTCCAATGCCTGACCACTCTCTCTGTAAGGAATTTCTTTCCAATAGCCCACCTAAATTTCCCCTGGCAAAGCTGAAGCCCGTGCCCCCTTGTCCTGTTGCTGGTTGGTGGGAGAAGAGACCAACTCCATCTAGCTACAACCTCCCTTCAGGGAGTTGTGGAGAGTGATGAGGTCACCTCTGAGCCTCCTCTTCTCCAGACTAAACACCCCCAGCTCCCTCAGCCTCTCCCCATAGGATTTGTGCTCCAGTCCCTTCACCAGCCTCGTTGTTCTTCTCTGGACCCGCTCCAGCACCTCAATGTCCATCCTGAACTGAGGGGCCCAGAACTGACCACAACACTCAAGGTGTGGCCTCACCAACGCAGAGTCCAGGGGAAGGATCACTTCCCTTGTCCTGCTGGCCACGCTATTTTTGATGCAGGCCAGGATCCCACTGGCCTTCTTGGCCAGCTGGGCACACTGTTGGCTCGTGTTGAGCCTCCTGTCACTCAGCACGGCCAGGTGCCTCTGTCCCTGGGCTGTGCTGCTGCAAGGGTTGTTGTGGGCACCGTGCAGGACCCGGGCTGTCCCTCCTGCCCCGCTCTCACCCTTGCTCTGCCCGCAGCCGCCGGCGCTGACCCAGAGGAAGCCGAGCCGCTCGGGCTCCGTGGTGCTGCCCTACATCATGTCCTCCACCCTGCGCAGGCTCTCCATCACCTCCGTGGCATCCTCCGTGCTCTCCACATCCTCCACATCGTCTGACAGCGCGTCCTCCAGGCCGGGCTCTGACGGGTCAGTGGAGCCTCTGCAGCGTGCTGTTGTGTGACACTGTGCTGTTATGGGAGACTGTGCTGTTATGGGAGACTGTGCTGTTGGGTGAGAGCCCTTTACCGTTGGGTGAGACCTCTCTGCCGTTGGGTGAGAGCCCTTTGCCGTTGGGTGAGACGCCTTTGCCGTTGGGTGAGACGCCTTTGCCGTTGGGTGAGACCTCTTTGCCGTTGGGTGAGACCCTTCTGCCGTTGGGTGAGAGCCCTTTGCCGTTGGGTGAGACTTCAGCAGTGCCTTTACACCAGCTGGTCGCTCCTAAAATAAGATTTACCCCCTGGCAACACACATTGAAAAGCCATGATGGAGGTCGATGTCACTCTGTTTTACAGACAGGGAGTTTGGGGCACGAACGGGGGTAATTCTGGCAGTGGAAGGCACAGGTGCTGGCCAAGGTGTGTGCGTGGCACTGACAGGATGGGAGTATTCCAGACACACACACACAGTCTCTGCTTCCCAGGAAAACAGAGGTGGGAGGAACTACGGGGCAGTTCATGTCGGTGTGGTCAGCAAAGGGGTGAGTAAGTCACAGGGTGCTTGTTCCACCCTGCTTGTGGCTGCATCCGTGGAATCAGAGCTGCCACACATGGAAACATTCCCTGGTTTTACTTCTCTGTACATTTAATTTACATCTGTGATAAGCAGAGGTGACTTGCTCAAGGTCAGTGCAGGGCTCAGCATAAAATGCAAGTCTGGCTCCCTCTGTGAGCAGTTCACACTTTACATTCATTATTACACATCACATAATGGGATTTTACAGATCACACCTACGACATAGTACTCAGAATTTCTGGGGTAACTCAGCCCAAATCCCTCTGAAAAATCCATGTTCATCACTCAGGTTTTCACGATAATCTCAGGCAAACAAAGAGCTCGCAGCTTTTTAACAACCAGCCCTTTAACTGGCTGATGGACTCCTGTTTTTTCACTCTTTTGGGCCACAGGTCTATGCTGGAGCCTCTCGTGGAGAGAAGAATATCAACATCTTCCAGGGCTGAGGAACTGCCCACGAAAGACGATGGTGACAACAGGATCAGCAAGCTCAAGAGGAAGGAGTGGAGCCTCAGCAAGTCTCAGGTTATTGTGGAGAAGGAGCCAGAAACAGAACTGACTTCCAAAATGGTAAAGCAATAATCATGACAGCAATAACAACATCCCCAGCAGGAGGGCTGGAGCATTTCCATTGCTTTCAGCAGGGCTGGCCATTGGCAACTTCATTACATAGTGGGAGGGGTTCAAATACCAAGAGCCTTGGTCATCCCAGTAATCCTTTTTTATGTGGAAAATCGATGTCAGAGCCCCCAGAGTGGCTTGGCTGAAGGTCCTGCCTAGGAAGGGAGGCACTGCTGTGTCGTGGAGACGCCCCGTGCCCCGTTCCTGGTGGGAACTGCAGGGCCTGTGTGGTGCTCTCAGCACCCTGTCGGGCTGTTTTGGTTGGAGCTGTCCCTGCTGTCCCAAGCAGGAATCCAGCTGCCAGGCCAGATGTTCAGCCACTGTCACTCGGCATCACTGCACAAATCCAAAGTCTGATGGCCAGGGGGGCTGAAAAGGGATGGGCTGATGGTGGAGTCGCCAGGCTGGGGCTCTGCAGACCTGGTTGGGCTCTGCTCCAGACCTGCAGGAGGGCAGGGAGTGTGTTCCTGGAGCACTGTGTTTGCAGGAGAGGAGTAAAACACACCCTGTACCCTCCCTGGGAGGCTGTAATGAGAATTTCTTGGAGGCTGTGGGGCAGTGGGGTTGGCAGTGGCAGTCACAGGGATCACTAATGCACAGGGAGAAGTTTCAGCCCATGGGTAGAGCTGGACAACCTTGGAATATTGTCCTGATGGATGCAAAGACTCTGTTAACACTGTCAGAGGGTGGAGGAATTGGGCACCTGAGCAGTGATGCTAATCTGACTTAATGCAGGCTGTGTAAATAATGAGAACATGAATGCTTGTATTTCCCTTCCTCTCCCAAGTTCTCAACAGAACCTGGCAAGGACAGGCCATGCTGATACATTTTCAGGAATTCTCATCACATCTGAGTGCTGCTGCCAGCACTTGGAGGCTGCAGGACATTTATTAGAAGGGGAACTGTGGCTCTGGGATCGTGTTGGTGGTTATTCACAGGCTTTCCAGTCAAGGGAAATTGGGGCTGTGGATGTTGGTGTTCAGGGGCCCTGACCCTCTGCCACTGGGAGAGCTGCTGTGGATTAAATGGTTTAACCCACAAACCCTCCTGGCAGCTGCTGAACCCTTCATTGACCCAAACCAGAGGAGAAATGGCTGGAATAAAGCCTGTTTGTGTCACTACTGTCCCAGCAAACCGTCCTGCTTAAGGACACTTCAGAGCCAGGGAAAGGTGGGTTTAGAGCTGCTCTGGTGCAGCACAGGAGCCTGATTTCATGAAGACTTTCTTTGACTAAGCTCTTTGGGAGATGGAAAGCCAGAGGGAAGCAGAGACTTGCTGTGTGTCCAGCACATTCGGGCTTTCTGTGGTTTATGTTCACCAGTGTGTGGTCTCCTGATGGAGACTGGAGCTCTGAAGAGCCCAGGGAGTTTAATTCCAGGTTTAAGTGACTGCCTGCTCTGTAGAACAATAATGTTTAAAAGGACTTTGCTGTTCGTGCTGTGGACTCTTGTTGGCCTCGTGGTTTGAGTGCAGAACACAGAGGGCATGGGAGGCAGTGGAAGGACCTGGAACAGCATCTCCTGAGTCCCAGATGCCAAGGGGTTGCTCTGTAAAGCCTAGAGCAGCCTTGTGTCACAGCCCTGTGACACAGCTGGGTGACACCAGCAGCCCTGACCTGCCCCACAATTCCATCTTTTACTCCTTGGAAAGACTTCCCCCCCACTGCCCTGCAAAACTTGTTCACAGAAGTGCAGCAGCTTTTCAGCCCGGCATCTTCCCTTCTCAGTCAATACTCTGAGGTCACTTAAACCAGCTTCTCCTCACCTGGCTGAGCTTTGAAGGGTTTCTTTGTCTTTGTTCCATGCAGGGCACGCCCGGGAAGGCACAAAGACCAAAGAGTCTCCAGCTGGGAGACAACAAACTGACTTTGGTGCAGGGCTCTTCGCTGCAGCAGGTGACCTGCAGCCCACCACCCATCACCCCCAAAACCCCCCGGACCCAGAGTAAGTCCTGCGGGAGGAATACGCTGGGAAATGGGCTGTGTTTGCTGGGATAACACACTGGGGAAGGATGGAGGGAAAGAGGGAGGGAGGGGGATCTGCTCCCAGTTACAGCACAGAGAGGGACTTGGAGCTGTTGATGTCTGCAGGCATTTTTGTCAGAGAACAGGATTTGGCTGGGTTATCAAAGATCAGGCTTGGGACTTGGATATCATTTCTTAACAGTAGGATGTCAGAGGAATTCCAGGCAACAGTTTTTATCTTTACCAGTTTCTTTCTTGGTTTCTCCTGTATTGACTTGTCCAGGTATGGAGAGAGGCTTTTTACAGGGCTGTGGAGTGACAGGGAGAGGGGGACGAGTTTTAAAACTGCCAGACAGGAGGGATAGGTGGGATATTGGGAAGGAATTCCACCCTGGGAGGGTGGGGAGGGGCTGGGAGGGAATTTCCAGGGAAGCTGTGACTGTCCCTGGATCCCTGGAAGTGTCCAAGGCCAGGTTGGTGCCACCTGGGCTGGTGGGAGGTGTCCCTGCCCGTGGCAGGGCATGGAATGGGATGAGCTTTAAAGTCCCTTCCCACCCAAATCTTCCCAGGAATCTCTGACTTGTGGAAGGGATATTAAACCTCAAGGTGATCATCACACACAGACAGTGTAGGTGATTTTAAGTGCCTCAAATCAGGTCTGGAAGTGAATTCCCAGGCTGGAACTACAGCAGTCCCCTGTGGTGTTTCTGATCAGCTCAGGGCCTGGATTTCCTAGGCAAGCCCTGAGGGCTTTGTTAATTAATGAGCAATCTCCCATCACGTGGCAGAAGGTTCTGGGAGAACCTGCTCTGCAGCCTGGAACCTCAGCTGGTCAGTGTTCCACCTGAAAGACACGGAATTTATCCGGAAGGATTGGCAAAATGAATAATCTGTCAATTTAAAATGCCATGAGAATCTGGCCCTGAAAAAGAACAGGATAAAAAAAAACAAACACCCTTTCCTTGCATATCCAGCAGTTAATTCTGATGCAACATTTAAATGTAAAAGGTAAAATTGCCTGGGCAGTGTCACCCCTGCCGGTTCCTGGCTGGTGCTTTTCTCAGTGTGCTGCTCTTTTTTGAAAGGAACAGAAGTTCATGTGTGGATGTAAATTCAGAATCCAGTGTAGGTAATGAACTAAACTGAACTAAACAGCATAAAACTGTTGTGAGGGGATTAAAACCATAAAAGCACATGGGGATGGGGTGGGGACACAACCAGAAACACAAATCCAGAATACTCTGAAGAAAGATGCATAAAAGGAATGTGAAAGCTCACTCTTGCACTCAGCAAGGGCGTTAATTGCCTTTAGGAGCAGCCCAGGATCCCTTGGAAATTTGGGTATTCCCTCCTCCATCGAGTGAAGTTAAAATCAAAGGGAATTCTCAGGTGGGCGCTCAGGGAACATCCAGATGTGCTCGTGGGTGCAGTTCCCTGCTCTCTCAGGCGTGCAGCTTTCACAGAAGGTGAAATCCATTTGGTGGGGACAAAACTCTCCCGGGCATTTGGAACTCGAGGAGACACGAGTGTGACCCCAACAAAGCCACGGCAGGCTGAGCTGCTGGGGCAGAGAACAGTTGGCAGATGGAAAGCACGAGACACTCAATGGCTCGCCCTTAAAACTGGCCACGTTCACTCCCATTTCCTGTTCCTTTTCCACTTGGATGTCTTGTCTTGTCATTGCTGTTGCTTTTAGGTTTTCCCTCGTTGCAAGCTGATGGGTTGGCCACGCCACCCCCCCCTCCACCCAAAAGCAAACCCTACGAGAGCAGCAGCAGCGCCAGGAATTCTGTGGAGGTGAGGAAATGAGGGCTGACGGCTTCTTGGAAAACAGCTTGGCAGAAAGAGGCACCAGTGGAATTTTCCAGGCTGCTTCAAGGGTGGTGCTGCTCCAGACCTGTCTAATCATTTTACTGCTCCACTCCCTCAAACCACAAAAGAAGGAAAAGTTTTTTGTTTCAGAAGGGTATCGAGTGAAGTGCCTGATTTTTATTTTTTTTTTTCTTTTCCAAGTGGGAGTTGTGATGTCCTTGGTCAGGAAAACTGTGCGTGGGGGTGGGAAGAGACACAGAAAATGAACAAGCGCTGGGATTGAAAAGTTTCAAAAACATGATCAGGGTGAAACAGGGCAGGAATTTGGGCCCAAAAAAGAAGTGGGGGGGGGGAATTTCACCCATTGAAGTCCTCAGCTCAGATGAATCAAGTTTTTCAAGCCATTACTGCCTTTAAAAGAGCCCATGTTAAGTCCCTGCTTTAGCCACAGTTCCATGGGCAGCAACAGAACTCATCCCTCGGTGCCTGGGAGGGGGACAGAGGCTCCCCAAGCCCCCTTAGAAAGAACCTTTTTTAATTAAAAGGGATGGGTGTCCTCCCAGTCCCATCTGCAGAAGAGGATTTGGGGAGAGCCTTAGTGAGATGGACTGGAATTGGACCAAAAAGAACGGAAGGAATGATCCCACTTGGAGGTATTTGACCTCTGGCAGCACAGGAAGGCAGGAGCTGATCACTCAGTTCCGTGATGTGACACTGAGATGTGACAATGACAGAAAGTGTGGGGTGAGGAGGAGGAGGTTTTCTGCTGTGCCCTTCCTTTGGCTGGGGTTGGCTGTACTTCTGTGGCTGGCAGGGATATCCCAGCTCCAGGGATGCTGTGGGAGTCTCTGCAGCGAGGGGATTAATCAAAGAGCCTCCTTCCCTTGGGTCTTGTAAGGAAACTAATTATTACCATGTCCTGGCTTGCAGCATTGCCCTTGGCGTGCAGCCAGAGGAAAGGGATTCAAAGGGCTGTAAGGGGAGATGGGGAAGTGTTTTCTGAAGGCTTTTGGTCCTTTGCTGTTGTAGGGTTGTCTCTGTCTTCCTTGGGTCAAAAGAGTCATGAAGTCCTGAGAGTTTGGGCCAAGGAGTGGTGGAGCCACGCAGGCTTCTCGCTCACCTGGCCTCTCACACCTCACTTGTTCACAGGATGCCCCTTAAAACAGGCAGAGAAACAGCTGAAAACAACCTACTCGTGCAGTTTTCTGGCGTCCCTGTGCTTGTTTCCTAGACCTTCACTTGCTCCCTTTTATGGTGTCGGTTTGACCATTCTGATTTGGAAGTGTTTTACGTCCTTTTGGCCCCTGCCTGGTGTGGCTCATCAAGCCAGCAAGATAAAAACAATCCAGTTTTGAAACTGGAAGGAAATGGGTTTATTGCCAGTGTGCTGAGAAAGTGGGACAGAGGAACGAGTGGTAAAGTTGGGCTGCAGGTCAGAAGCAATGAAAGCATCTCCAGAAGTGTATTTTAGCAACTAAAACATATCTGCCTCTGTTCCCTCCTGGGGATGTGTCCTTGTCTGCCCCCGCCAGGGGCTGCACTGAATTCAAAGCTTTGCTCCTCAAAGGAACAGCGGGACCTCTTGGAGTTCTCATTTGGTGAAGCCAAAGCCCTTGGCAGTGATGGTTTGTTGTCCTGTGTGTTTTGCTCCTCTCAGGTTGCTCCACCCCTGCCCAGCAGAAGGGAAGCCAAACCTCCCCCTCCACCCCCAAAAACCAGGAAATCCAGCGTCGTGTCCTCGGAGCAGGGGCTGCAGTGAGGAAGAGGAGGAGGAGGAAGGAGCAGCACAGCAACCCCACTGGGGAGTGGCTGCTCCCTTTTCCATGATCCCACGGGCTGGAGATGCCACCTGCCATTCCATTGAGTCCCTTGGGAGCTTTCTTTGGGAGCCCCCAGAAGGACCTGGAGCTGACTGTGCTCCCGGAGCTCTGGTTTCCCTGGCACACTCATCATGGACCACGAGCCTCCCCACTGCAATTCTTGTCTTAGCCTTGGGTGCCCCGAGTGCAATTCCAGCAGCTCCTTCCCGCTGTAAATGTGTCCCAGGAGGGATCTGCAGCGGGGTGGGAAACGAGGAGAGCCATGCCAGCCCCAGATGTGTCCTGCAGGGAGTTCTGGCTGTTCCTGTGATGCCTTCTCCTGTCCCTGCCCTGCGTGGAGTGGAACAGCTCCCGGCCATTCCTGCTGGGAAGCGGCAGCTCCGGAGCTCTCGGGGAGGGCTCTGATGTTGCAGGCACAGACCTGAGATGGGTGGCAGGAGGAGAAGCCTTTGGTGTGTGAAATGAAGGGCAGGCACTGCCTTGCTCCAGCTCTGCTCCCAGTGGGAGCTCACCAGGACTCTCTCAGGATTTCACTGGTTTAACACTACGGAGCAGTTGGGATTCCCTCGGAGTTCTGTCACCCGTGGGGTTCATTCCTGGCTCTGGCACTTGGGACAAAATTCCATCCTTGGGCTTTTTAATGGGATGCAAAAAGTCACTCCTGTGGGTGTGTGAGATGAAGAGAAGCTGCACTTTTACCAGGGCTGGACTGGTCCCAGTTACACTAATCCAGGGTTGGACTGGTCCCAGCTGCAGTGATACCAGGACATACTGGTGCCACCTGCACTGATCCCAGGGCTGTACTGGTCCCAGTTGCAGTGACCTGCACTGATCCCAGGGCTGTACTGGTCCCAGTTGCAGTGACCTGCACTGATCCCAGGGCTGTACTCGTCCCAGTTGCAGTGATACCAACTGATCCCAGGGCTGTACTGGTCCCAGTTGCAGTGACCTGCACTGATCCCAGGGCTGTACTGGTCCCAGTTGCAATGATACCGGGACATACTGGTACCACCTGCACTGATTCCAGGGCTGTACTGGTCCCAGTTGCAATGATACCGGGACATACTGGTACCACCTGCACTGATCCCAGGGCTGTACTGGTCCCAGTTGCAGTGACCTGCACTGATCCCAGGGCTGTACTGGTCCCAGTTGCAGTGACCTGCACTGATCCCAGGGCTGTACTGGTCCCAGTTGCAGTGATACCAGGACATACTGGTACCACCTGCACTGGTCCCAGTTGCAGTGATACCAGGACATACTGGTACCACCTGCACTGATCCCAGGGCTGTACTGGTCCCAGTTGCAGTGACCTGCACTGATCCCAGGGCTGTACTGGTCCCAGAAACTGAGAGGGTGGAATGTGCAAACCCCGTTGTCCATCCTGACCTGAGAAACGAGGCTCTAATTAGTTCCTGTGACCTTTACTTTGGGCAAATTCACACAAACACAAGTAATTCCCTTTTTTCCCTGCACCCACTCGTGGCAGTGCTTGCACTTGGGTTTGGAGGCTCCCTTGATCCAGGTTTTTAATAGACTAGACTTCAAGGAGCCGTTTAGATCTTGGATGTCAAAGACTTGACAATTAACCACCTCCTTTCGTGTTGCTCGAATCACTCTTTTCTTTCCTATTTAATTCTTCTTTTAGTTATTTATTCCCTGCTCTGTCTGAATGTCTTTCTATCTGTATGGAGAAAAACCACCTTGATTTTAGGTGTAATGTTTTTAGAGCCACGTGATCCCTGCAGGAAAGGCTGTGGCAGCCACAGGAGTGGCCTGGGTGACAATCCCTGGGCCCAGAGTCACCTGGGGACAGGTGAGTGTCTGGGGACTGAGAGCAGTGAGCAGGGGAGGGGCTGGAACCCATCCCAGTGCTGCAGAAATGGGGAATATTCTGAGTTTGGTGTAACTTGAGCTTCAGCAGCCTTTTCATTTGGCTTCCAAGAGCCTTAAACAGCACTGGAGGGGTGTTGGGATCCCGTTAGTAGAGATGCCTCTGCCTGGATTAAGGTGCAAACAAGACCACGTGCCAAAGTCAATATTATATTTATTATTTAACAGTAAATGTGAGGTGGAGAGATAGAAAGAGATAGAGAAGAGAGGAGAGGGATTAAGGAGAAGATCTTCGCCTCCTGTGGATCCAGCAGCAATTCCTGCTCCTCCTGCACCCCGGGCTTCTCACTGGTGGGGCCAAAAAAACCTCCTCTGAGGGTCACATTTTGAAAGGCAATGGGGCATTTCAGTGTGTGACTGAGCCTGGGGGCTCACAGGGTTTAATTAAGTGCCCACACTTAGAAATCCCACCAGAGCCTTGATTATTTTTTAGGTGTTTGTTCTTTGCTCCACGACCTGCCTGACTTAAGTGCTGGGGTTTAATTTTCAGGGACAGTTTAAGGTGTCTCAAGTTAGTTTTTAAACAAGATTCATCTTTTCATGTTAATTAGATGCTTTTTGGAACCGCCTCCAATGTGCTTTAAAACAGGAGGGCTAAAAATGGGAGTCGGATGTTCCGTGATGATGATTCTCTGCACATGAGAAATTAAACAAAAATCGGTGTTTTTACCCAATTAGTGCCCAAGTTCAATATCCAGCCCGCAGAGAAGGCCAAAGCTAATCCCATTTCACAGCCCTCCTGTTCAAAGCTGGTGTTAAATTTCAAGTCTTTGAGGATTTTAGTTTTTTTTCTCCTTTGGAGAAATGTGCTCAACGCTCGTTTGCTGGAGCTTTTAATTAAAGTTGGTCACGCTGGGCTAAATTCCTTTAAAAACGTCCCAGGCTCTAATCCCCAGCAGGGCAGGAGAGGAGCAGTTTGGCTTTTCAGGGCGTTCTGGGATTATGGAAGGACATGGATTGCAGGCAGTGCAGCTCTGGGATGTGCAGAAGTTCTTGGGAATAAGGAATTGCATCCCATCAAGTCCCCACTCCCAGCCCAGGGTTTGCTCCAGATTCACAGGGAGTTGGACTTGCAGTGATGCCCCCTCTGATTTTCTCTCCTTATTTATTTTTCTAATTGTAAATGAAAATACTAAGTTGAAATCTCTAATTTAACTACTTTTTTTTTTTTATAGTGAGAACATTCCTTACCCATTTCTGCTGCCTTCTTTTGATCTTTTTTTTTTTTTTTTTAAATTAAAATCTTTGTCTAATTTTTACTGTTGCAGAAGTTCAAATTAAACAAATACTGTGATTTCAGTGCCTGGCACATAAGGTTCACCAATTCTGCTTTATTAACAGTAATTAAAGCACCTTTAGGACAGTTTGGTACTCACAGGAGGTTCCCACCCTCCGCCTGTTTTTCCCATCCATGATCTCCTGGTTTGTATTTTTAAACAGAGGTGGAAGTTCCTCAGCAGCTCCAAAATTCATGTACACGCTATTAATTAATGTCATTTTTCCATGTGGTATTATAAAGGTTTAATCATGATAAACCTTGTCATGAATTCTGGAGAATTGGGGTGTTGTGGGGTGTGGTTTTGGGTGTTCTGGCATCTCCTGGATGTGGTGATTTAATTCCAACGCACCTCTGCAGGCTGCAAAGATTTTTTTCCCTCTTTTTTTTTCAGTCCTCTGCAGTTGAGTCAGCAGAAAATACAGCTTTAAAGTGGCTCTGCAGAGAGCAGGGCTGTGGGTAAACGACACGCAATTCAAGGTGTATAAATTGTTGTTGTTTTTTTTTTTAAAATTGTATTGACTGTTGTAAAGTTTGTAAATACCTTTTGAAAATAAATGTAGTTTTTACGACTGGACCAGTAAAACGAGAGCAGGTGAAAGTCTTTCAGGCACGCACCGAGGTGTGAAGGGAGTTGCATCCCAGCAGTAAGTTTGGGTTTGATCTTTTAACAAGGTTTTGTTGCTGTTTTATCCAGGGACCGGTGAGATCACACAGTGGGTTTGTCTGGACGTGTGAGATCAAAGTTATCCCATCCAAATTTTCCTTGCAGGACACTGAGCAGAGCCTGGGCTGCTGCTCCCACCTCTGCCCTGGGATATTCCCCTTTAATCCAATAATCTACACAGTGATTTTCAACTATTTAAATGCAACTTCAGAGCATTTATTCACAAAATGACCCAAGCAAAGACCATGTGAAGAGGAACTGATTTCAACACAGCTTTGAGACCTTGTTCTGGCTCTGTGGTTCCATTTGGCTTTTGGGGTTTAAATCTTCCTTCTGCCTTCCCCTTCCATCAGGTTTTCCTGTGAAGACACAACACAGTCCTGGAAACACACACCATATTTCTGTAAATATGTGTCATATTCCTGTAAATGCACACCATGGTCCTGGAAACACACATACTGTTCCTGGAAACACACACACCATAGTCATGTAAATACATATTATGTTCCTGTAAATGCACACCACAGTCCTGGAAACACACATAATATTCCTGGAAACACACGTACTGTTCCTGGAATCACACACCATAGTCATGTAAATACATATTATATTCCTGTAAAGACACAACACAGTCCTGGAAACATACACCATATTTCTGTAAATATGTGTCATATTCCTGTAAATGCACACCATAGTCCTGGAAACACACATAATATTCCTGGAAACACACACACCATAGTCATGTAAATACATATTATATTCCTGTAAATGCACACCATGGTCCTGGAAACACACATACTGTTCCTGGAAACACACACACCATAGTCATGTAAACGCATATTCCTGGAAACACACACTATAGTCATGTAAATACACATTATATTCCTGGGAACACATACCATAGTCATGTAAATACACATTATGTTCCTGGAAACACACATTATATTCCTGGAAACACATACTTATAGTCATGTAAATACTGGAAACACACATTACACTCTTGTTTTAAAGAGCAGGGATAACTTGGATGATGGAATTTTCAAGCCTGGCCAGATGCTGCCATTCCCCCATTGTGGGGTGGGTTTGGAAGGAGGATTTAGGGTGACCCGATCCCTCTGCCACCTGCCCCTGGAGCTGCTGAGCCGGGATAACGTGACTGACACCCAGAATGGCCCCTTTCATCCCCAACCCTGGGACATCTGTTGATGGTCCAGCCCTTCCCAACAGGTGGGAGAGGCACCAGAGGCTCCAGGAGCTCCAACAGGTGCCCAGAGACCTGCGAGAGGCAACCTGAGCTCCCCCAAAGGGCTTTGGGGTCCCTCTGGGGTGGCACAGTCAGCCTGGCATGGCTTGGTGGGAATGGAAGCCACGTCCTTCTGCCCCCCACTGAATGTCCATGGATGTTCTTGCCCCGGAGCTGGAGCCCCTGAGGTGTTTTGGGGAGAGGTGAAGGGTCTGAGAGAGGGGGTTTGTACCCCCCGAAGTGCCTCGGTGGGGTGTGTTTCAGGAAATGATGGAGATGATTTGAGTGGGTTTTCCATAGGATGGGCCATTTCCATCCGCTCCCCTTTCGCTGGGAGATGCTCCAGGAACGTGTTCTTTTGGAAAAGGTTTCATTGGTTTTCAGTGTCATTAAAGGAGCGAGAAATGAGAAGTTTCTGAGCAAACCTGATGGTTTCCCCTTGGTTGTTGGTCGTCCTTTCAGCTCTGCAGGGACAGACCAGGTTTCCCTCAGCAAGCCAGAAGTTTCAGGGACTTATTTCAAACATCATCATTCTGGTATTTTTTGATATCTGATTTGATAACTGGATATCAAATACCATATTCTGGTATATATCTGGTCATTATTCTTGTCTCTTTTTCCTGCCTAATGTTGTCTCTTCCAGTAAAACAAATACCTGAACCTACTAAATAATTATTGCTGACTCTTCACTCTGCAGGTCTTGCTGTTGGAAGCCAATCGTGGAGCACCCATCCAACATATGCTCAGGGTTAAAGATCCCCTCAAATAATACTTATTTAGGTAATTTTTAGGTGAAAACCCAATGGAATTCAGACCATGCATGACCCTGCGGGGTGAGCCTCGAGGGGAGGCAGCTCCGTGTAATGGGGCAGTGGGCTTGGCTTTATTTTGGTGTTAATTGAGCGGGTGATTGATGCCATTGCCACACCAGGAGTGCTGGGATGACGTGGCCGTGCCCTCTGAGGGGCTTGGGAATGGTGCAGGTTGTGATGGGCTCCTGGAAGGTGTCCCTGCCCATGGCAGGGCTTGGAACCAGAGGAGCTTTGGGTCCCCTCCCACCCAAACCAGCTTGGGATTCTTTAACAAGGGCCCAGCCAGCATTGCCTCGTGTGAACTAAAATTACCTCCCTCCTCCTCCTCCACCTTTTTTTCCCTCCCTGATTTCCCCCCAGTGATCAAAGGAACCCCTCGTTACTCACCAGAGCATCCTTCAGATCCCTGAGCCTGGAAGGCTGGGACAGTCCTGGGCACTGGAGCTGCTGATAGTCCTCTAATTGCTCCCTCTCGTTTGCAATCTGCATTGGGAAGGGACAGAGCCTTCAGGAAAGGAGGGCTTCCTGCTGGAGCAGCTCTCCCCCACGTACACACGGTGACAAAACTGTCCCCAGGGCACTTAAATCCACCTTTTTCCCCACGTGCAGCAGCAGAAACATGGGATGCTGGAAGTGCTTTTGGCAGGGACTGGCCATGAAGTGCTGGACAGGATGGGACAACCACTGGTGGACAGAACCTTCCCCATGTGCTCTTGCCCACCATCCAGCACGTGGCAGTCGCCAGAACTTCAAGGGAGGTTGGAGGAACCATCACAAAAGAGCCCACCAGAATATTGGCTGAAATATGGGAGGGAGAAGATGGGACCAGGTTTAACCCTGAGCTCCAGCCCTGCCTTGGAGGTGGCTGCCTGAGCTCTCTGTCCCTTGTCCCAGGTGTCATCTCACCCCAGCACCAGTTGCTGGCCAATTATTATTTAAAAACCTGCGTTTCTACCCAAATCTCTGGATGTTGGGGATGTTTGGGTGCAGCTGTGTCTGCACCTCCCTCTGGCTGCATCCCGGTGCTTTTCCAGCCTGGAACCCACCTCTTGGAAAGGTCCCAGCAGGTCCTTGGTGCTCCTTTTCCCTCCTGGCTGCAGCCCAAAGGACCAGTGTTGGGCCAGGCACATTCCCATGGACAGGACCAGCAGCAGGACACCAGCGAGGATCCTCCTGGACTTCTCCATCCTGGCAGAGGGAAAAGCATCTTTCTCATCATAAAGGTATTACAGCTCCATTTCTACCTTAGAGAACGAGGGAAGTGTTGAGTTTCTGGATCAGAGAATCATGGAATGTCCTGAGATGGATCCAGGAGGCTCGTCAAGTCCAAGTCCTGCACGGGACAGCCCCAAATCCCCCCCTGTGCCTGTGCCCTGCAGTTCTGATCTGCACCTTGTCCCTGGGCTGGAGCCACAGCAGGATTTGGAGCCCCTCAAAGTGTGGATTAGTCCCTTGCAGAGGGATCTGACAGCTGGAAAACTTGGATGGAGATCTGAATTAGGATTTCTGAGCAGCCTTGCTGAGGTTTGGGCACGTCTGGACCTCACAGGCTCCCTGCAAGCCCTTCTTGGGGTTTGGCAGAGGAGTTCACTTGGGTTTCTGCTCCTTAAAAACTGCTCTTTGCAGTCTCTTCTAATGCCAGTTTCCTCTAATATGAGCTCCTGTAAGCACTGAAAAGGTGAAAAGGGAATATGGGATGCTGTTCAAGCACTTTACCTGCTGCCTGAGAGGGCTTGTAGGGTAACTCCAACTCTTGCCTGCTGGAAAAGGTCCTGTGACTGTGCCTGCCACCCCACTTTTATATACCAGCCCCTTCCCAGCAGGGGACTTTATCTAATTCTCTCCCCCAAGCTGCAATTTTGTCCTTAAAATGTCTATAATGCAGCACAAGTTAAGCCCATAATTGGAACCCCCCTGGTGTTGCTGTTAAATTCAGCTGGTTTCTCTCAGAGCTGTAAAAGTAACAGCCCTGCTTTTAAGAGGTTGTAAATCCCACGTTCAGATCCAGCTGGAAAATACGGGATCTTTTCTGTCAGTGGCTTCTGATTGCTGAGGAAAAGTTCTTGGGGGAGCGTGAATTTGTCGAGGGCTTCAAACAGGTGAGGAATTCAGTCTTTAGGAACCACAGAATGGTTTGGGAGTGAAGGGACCTCAAGGATGACCCAATTGCACCCCCTGCCATGGGAAGGGACACCTTCCAGCAGACCAGGGGTTTCCAACGTGGCCTTGGACATTTCCAGGGATGGGGAATCCAGAACCCAACACACATCTTTATGTCAGGCCTGAGCAGGAGCCTGTGATTGGATTGTGAAAGTGCTTTATTGGCAGGATGGATTTGCTGGTGTGAACAGGACTCCTGGGTATCTTTTTCCAAGGGCATGGAATGACAGGACAAGGGGGAATGGCTTCAAACTGCCAGAGGCCAGGGTTAGATGGGATGCTGGGAAGGAATTCCACCCTGTGAGGGGCTGGGATGGGATTCCCAGGGAAGCTGTGGCTGCCCCTGGATCCCTGAAAGTGCCCAAGGCCAGGCTGGAGCCACCTGGGCTGGTGGAAGGTGCCCCTGCCCATGGCAGGAGGTGGCACTGGGTGGGCTTTGAGGTTCCTTCCCAACCAAACCATTCCATGTTCTTCATTCCTGGGAGTCTGCACTGCAGATTCCTAAAGCAGCCAAGAGCTACTTGATGCAGGAGTTCAATTCAGTAATTTTGACTGCAGGGATGGTGTTGTTTGGGGGTTTTTTATTTTCTTTTTTGTCCACCTGGCAGCTCTTCTGACTTTCTCTGCACTGGTCAGTGCCATTTGAGTGTCTCAAGTTCTCCAAACATCCTTTGTTCCGGCTCCCGTGACCTCTCGGAGCTTAATGGATTAAAAGTAATTTAATAAGTAAATAATTTCAGGAGGATTTAGTGACTCTTAGCAAAGAGTCATTCTTCCTGCTCTAACGCTCCTCCTACTCATGGCAAGGGCAGCCAACGTTTCACTTCAGCTGATAAACTGATCAAGCTGTGAAAATAGTTGGTTTTAGTGGGAGAAATTATCCTCTCTCTGGGCATGGGGGGATTTCCCTGGGAGGGTTTGGAAGCTCCTTTCTTCCCTGATGAGCCTTGCAAAAATTAAGGTCATTTGGAGGTAAATAGAAGATTTTTTTGGTGATCCTGAGGGATGGTATTTAAAGAGATAACGGGACCCTGCTTAGCCCAGTAATTGCACCTCATTAACCCTCTGGTTAAGCTAGGGTTTAATCACAGTCTGCCCTGAGCAGTTTTCAGCCACTGTTTCTGCACAGGTTCCTGTTACAGCTGCAGGAGTTGGACTTCTGTGATCCCTGTGGGTCCCACAAACCAAGGATATTCCATGATTCCCTGATTCTCCACAGCTCCCAGAGCATGGACTGCACAGGGCAGTGAGCTCCTCCAGAACTCCAGGCCACAGTCCTAAATTACATAAAGGAGGTTAAAAATAAGATTAGGGCTGGTTTTGTTTGCCCTCAGAAACCTTCACAGCCCTGTGCGATGGAAACACCAAACTGCTCTGATCTGGGGGGATGGAGAAGTTCCAGAAATGCTCCCAGTGGGGATGGAGAAGTTCCAGAAGAGCTCCCAGAGCAGCAGTTTGTGTTTTGGGGAGGGAGATTCCCTGCCAGTCCTGGTTAGTGCCTACATGGAAGTCAAGGACTTGTCCAGAGCCTAAAGGGGCTCCAAGAGCTGGAGAGGGACTTGGAACAAGGGATGGAGGGACAGGAATTAATGACAAATCAACAAAAAAAACCTCATGGAAATTCTCTAAATTATAATGGATCAGAACCTGCAGCAACCCCCACAAGGTACATTTGTTCTTCCAGCATCATTTGATGCTTAAATTCTTGCTGTCCCTCTCCCAGAAGTCAGGTAAGATTGGGTTGTTTATTTAAATCAAGACAACCAGGACACTTTTCTCTTTCACACTTTTATTAATGCAACTTAAATTAGGCTGGAATTTCTCCACAGGCCCCTTTGGGCTCCTCATCCAGCTTTGTCATAGCAAAAGAGGTACCTCAAATTCAGCTGTGAATGATGATGCCACATGCTGTGATTATTCCAGAGTGCTTCAGTGAAAGTTCAAATAGATTTTATACACAGTGATTATGAAAATAGATTATATTTTCCCCATACAATATTTTACTTCTGCCAGCTACAAAATATGATAAAGAAAAATAATTCATTTATTTCTCTAGCCCTACGACTCTTCTCCTACTGCAACACACACATCCACCCCACTGGAAGCCACGAGGTGGGAGAAAGGACTCCAAAATCACACTGAAATATTTCCCTTGAATCTACAGGTCACTTCACCAAGGATATGGTGTTGTCCTAGAGCCTGATCCAGAGGAATCTGGAGGGAATAATCCCAGTTCTGAACCACATGACACTGGGATTTTGAGTCCTGGAAGTTCATGTCACATGCCTGGGTCAAGCCAACTTGTAAGTAAGGGAGAATTCCCCCACAAATCACTCATATCCTGATCCAGAATAATCACTAACCTTCGCAGATTGGTGGCAAAGCAGCATTTCTGTAACAACAGAGACAACAAAACTTGAGGACAGAGAATTGCACTGCAAGAGACAACCCACTGAAGAACTGTGGGGCTCCAACTCCTGGGAAACTCAAACCAGTGTCACATTTCCCAAGTTTTGGGATCCACTGGTTCTTATTCTCCCTATTTATACTGTAACAGCTGTATCTCCCTAGATTCAAGGTCAGTTTTAACTTTGGGGTGGTTTAAGCATCTGAGGTAAGTTCTTGATGCACCTTTTTTGTGTTTTTGGTATAGTTTCTTCATGTGCTTCTTGATTGTGTCTAAAATAAATGCTGTTAGTTGAGAACTACTTTGACCCTACAGTGAAGCAGCTCATTGCTCAAGGGCAGCCCCATGAAAGGGATGCTCAGAGGCTCCTGCCCTGCACAACCCACACAAAAACCAGCTTTCCCTGCTTTTTCCACAGGTAAAGGAAGTGTGGGAGGGCACTTGGCCCCAGGCAAGATGCTTTTACAGCCACTTTAAGCAGCCCAAAGTGGATATGGCTGGGAAAAGATTATGCCCATGATTTCAAGGAGTATTTGCATAGTACAGAGGGGAACCAGGGCCATTTATTCATCTGCTGAAAGGTTGAGAGGAGGGGGGAGCAGGTGCTGTGGCCCAGAGCTTCTCTCTGCTTTGGTGACACTTCTGTGTTTTCCTCTGTACACTGAATTCCCAACTAAGAATGAAAAAGCTACAGCAGCTCCAGTTTGGAGTGGTCAGGACATGTGAAAGCAGGAGGATTTTTCTTCCCAGCTGGGACTGATAGTGCAATTTCCCACTCATTTGGAGAGGATTAACTAAGACATCCAATTTCAGCCCCAGGGTGCCCTGTGGTTACTCAAGCTGGGCTGTGGGCAGGTCCCTGCAGTGGAAGCAGCTTCCTCATTTCAGGTGATGAGTCTGTTCTGAACCTGCACTCAGACTATTCCCAGCAATATCTGAGCACAGTCACCCACTGCTTCCACCCCAGCAGAGACCTGAACACATCCTGGCCTTGTCAGAGCCCCCCTGGCATTAACACCCTGCAGGAATGGAGACACTGACTGTAAATACACTTGTCTGCCTGTAAACCTGAACTTTGTTGCTACTATACAGGAATAACATTTTCTATTCATATTGCAGCTACAGATTTAATAAACAGAATTGCATATATTGTGCTTTATAAATTAAAATGCATTCCAAAGTGAGACAATGCTAAACAATGAAAGTATTGAACTAACCCCCCTAAACCAGCCACACCTTCTGGTTCCAGAGCCAGCCCCTTCCTCACTCTGTTCACAAAGGGAGAAACTCTGTTTCTACCTCTGAAACAAAAGCTCCCTCCCCAAACGTGATCAAAAAAGAGTCTACTTAGGCACTAGTGCAAATGTAAGTTGTCTAATAACCATTACTTCTAACTCAGGAAGGGGAGGAGGTGAAGAAAGTCAGGATGAATGTTTGGATTCCTTCCTCTTGGCCGTGTTCTCGTCCCTATCTGACGCTCTGGGACATGTGCAGGGGGGTCAGCATCTCCTCAAAGATGGCTCCTTTCACATTGGAGCCCCTCAGATTGGCTTCCTGGAGGTCACAGCCTGACAGGTCACAATTCTGAGGGGGAAAGGAAAAGGAAGTGTTAATTGAATGCACCCAGAACTTTACTTTAACTGCATTTACCTTAACTCCACTCTAGTCTGAGCTGGTGGAGTCAGCCAAAAGGCAGCAATCCCCCAAATTACCAACTGACTGGGATATAAAATGAATCCTCACTCACTTCCAAGTCAGTTCCTGCCAACGTTGCTCCTCTGAGGTTACAGTTCTTTAGTTTGGCGTTTTTCAGCGTTGCAACTCTGAGGTTGATTCCTGTCATCTGACTGCCTTCCATGTCCACTCCTTTCAGGTTAGCACCTGGAACACACACAGGAAGGAGTTCTGTGAGGAAAGCCAGTCAGAAACAAGGCAGCTCCACACTGGGGAACTGGGAGAGGACAAGGCAGAATTGGGAATTCAATGATGAGATGGTCCCAGACTCAGTCCAGCACCCGTGAGGTCTTCTCAGGGTTGCACAAACCACGGCTGGATCCTTTATGTGCCATATCAAAACACAAACACAGGCTTCAGTTTCCACAGATGAAGAGCCAGGAACTTCTCACCTTCCAGATTAGCTTTAAGGCCTGATGGATCTTCGAAGTTGCAGCTCTTGAGGGAGGCTCCCTCTGCGTTGGAGCACAGCATCTTCACCCCCTGCAGGTTTGCATTCTGGCACAGACAGCAGGGCAGGGAGAGTTGTAACAGTAACACCAAAACAATCAGAATATACTTTAACTTTCTGGTTTGGAACTGAATCCTATTCAATTGTCGCTCTGACGAAGTGTAAAAGCTTTTGTAACTAGAACAATTAGACAGTATTTAAGCACTCCCGTTGTGTTTGTTCAACCCCCCCTTTGTAACCACCAGCCCAGCCCTCCCAGGCTGCAGAGCTCTTACATCCAGCACAGACCCTGACAGGTCAGCTCTCTCCAGGTTGGCACAGCACAGGTTGGCATAGGTCAGGTTGCAGCGGCTCAGATTGGCCATCTTGAAGTTGATGTAGCGAAGATCCAGGCGGGAAAGATCCGCTCCACTGAAGTTGAGACCCTAAAAATCCCAAAGAATAAACCATCAAAAAGGTTACAGAAGGTGAGGGGTGGATCAGGCCAGGTTGGATGGGGCTTGGAGCAACCTGGGCTAGTGGAAGATGTCCCTACCCATGGCAGGGGGTGGAATAAGATAAGCTTTCCATGTTTCTATACAGATAAATACACACAAGATCATTTATTCTACTACATAAGAGGAATGAAATGTAAATGCAAAGCTCTCAAGAACTGTCCTTGGTTTATTTTATATTTAAATGGCACAGCCCAACAAATTGCTTCCCCGGGAAACCCTCCCTCCTAAAGCAGGAAAGCAGCCCAAACCAACTTAAATTCCAAGTCAAGGTCACTGTGCCCCAGCTGAGAATCAAAACTCAATACAAGAGATCACACTGTTTGAATTTCACGTTGTCACATTCCAGCACCAGATCCCAACACTCCAGAGAGGGACAGCACAGGGAGCAATGGGTTTAAGATAAAGGAGGAAGGTTTAGAGGAGATGTTGGGAAGACATTCCTAGAACTTTGTTAGGAAGACAACTGTGTTCCCTCACCTGACAGCGCAGCTCTGACTTGGTGGGTGTTGCCAGCAGAAACCGGACAAACTCCTTCCGAGAGATGGGAGAGTGATCCTCAGCTGGCCTGGAATTCTGTTGGGAATGTTGTTTAACAGCTGACACAGACAGCACCAAATGATACCTGCCCTGGAAGAGCAGGGCAGTTACATTCAGGTGTTCAAACAAGTTACCTTAATAGCTATTTCGAGGTGTTTGATTAGTGAATCGATACCAAAAAATCTGGCTTCTTCCAGGACACCTGGAAACAAAGTAGAATTTGTGATTTCCAGGGAATTGGTAATCCTGGGATCACCCTTCTCCCCACTGGAGAACAACCACAGACATTATATTAGATGGAACTGGGCAGAGGAAAAGCTTGCTTGCAGCTAAAAGGAAAAAATAACTCAGCCAGGATGTTTGCAACACCAGGATTAGGTTAAAGGCATCAACTCCAGAATTCCAGCCAGACATGAATCCAGGATGGAAAACTTTTAATGCTCCCAAGATAAACAAACAGCCTATCTTCATTAAATCAAGTAGTCTTCATTAAATCAAGCAATCTTCATTCAATCAAGCAATCTTCATTCAATCAAGCATGTGGAGCTGCAATGCTCGAGAATAAAACCAGAGGAAATAAACTCAAAGCAAACCATGGAGATGAGCACACAAAGGTCCCTCTGGCTTCACCTGAGGGCCAAGCTTAGCTCCCAAAGAGGAATAATTCAGATGTCAGACAGGTAATACATACCTAGCAAATTAATGCCATCATTTACAATGAGCTGTCCGTGACGTAAATAGTTCAAAATGGGCTCAAAATACTCAGGACTGCGGTCAATTAGGAATGCTCCTCTATGATCCTGCTTGTTTCCCCAAGCATCTGTTTCCACAACATATATATATAATTAAATTGGATAGATTAATAGATAGAATTAAATTTGATGTATTAAGAGAAGAGCATTTGCTTCACTTGCAGATTTTTGTTACCAAAGGGTGGCAGAAGGTGAAATGCTCCATGTGAAAGGGCGTTTTGTAAAGGAAAGAAAAGAGTGGGGGGAAAAAAATCACCTTAAATGAACTTGTTGCTGCTATAAATAACTCAAGTATTTTATCACATTAATAAAAGCAGCACTAAGATTTTAGTCTGATTGTCTCCCAAAAGCTGCCTCGTGCAGTGCTTGCTGGATTCTCCTGACAAAACTGAGCACAATGCAACAGTAACATGAAAACCTAAAATCAAATCAACATATAAAAAAAGGACCCAAAATAATATGGATGGGACTTTATTTTCAGTCTGTGAGACAAAAATCATTAGGCGGGCAACAGAGAAATAAGCAGTTACTAAAAAAATAATTATATGCTCTGTTTTGGTACTTTAATACACTTCTGGTATTTTGGATTCTCAGCTTGACAGTGCCTTTTGCCCACTTTTCTAATTTATTACTTGAAAAAAATAAAAGTCTATTCCAATATACTCACCTTTGTCTTTAAACATGTGGGCCAACATGCTGTCAGGTTCTTTGTTAACCAAAGTGCTCCTAGAAAACAAAGGCAGTGCAATTTTACTTTTACTTCATATAGAAAGTGTTTAAGTATTAATTTCTTGCAAAACTGGGGTGGTGAATACAAAATACAGAGAAAGTTGCAGAAGTCAGACCTCCCACTCCACAGTAAGTTATTTTTCAAGCTCTTTTGCTGCACTGAAATCAAGTTCTTTGGGACCAAAAACATTTTTACCTTGTAGTGGTGAAGTATCTGCCTCCCACATTGAGTGTCAGCCAGTCTGTGTGGGCCCCTGTCAGCTCTTCCTGGGCTCTGCCATCACTCTGAGGATCTACAGGGGAGACAAACACAGCAGAAATCATTTATTTAGACATTATTACTGCGAATCAGTAGTTATTACAAAAACGGTGAATATTTCTTAATTACTTCCCTATGGGAAGAGGTACCTTCTGAAAACAGCAGACAGTGATTATCTTAGATTTATATGAAAGCAAAATAAAACCGCTTTCTATTGAACAGAGGGATTTTTTTTTTTGTAGTTTATATCCAGATATAAGACTTACAGACTTACCAATGAAGGGTTCCCCTTCACAGACAAACAAAACATCATCATCCCTGAGAGAGCAGAGGGCAGGGGGAAGAGGAAGAGAAAAAAGAAAATTAATCAGAATTTTTTGTTCATCCCATTGACAAGCAAACCCCTCCTGGCTACTTTTGGGTAAATTATAACCAGTTGCCATTAGCTGGAACTTCAGTAGCTGTTTTTTATGTTTATTTTGCAGGTTCCAGTGGATTTTAATGGACTGACTTAACTAAAGATTTATCTGTGCAAACAAGTAGGGACAATTTCTGTTACTCAACATATTTTTACAAAATAGCTGCTTTTCTCCCCAGTCTGGAACTATTCTGTGAAGACAAAGCAATGACAGAATTTGTCTCCTTTTCAAAAAAAAAAAAAAAAAAATCCTCATCCAAAGGCTGACTGGAATTTCCTGGTAAAGACATTGCCCTGGAATCAACACAGGAGGGGGCTAAAAGGCCTCACTCACAGTTTGTATCAAGTTCTGATTAATCAACAGAGCAATGATTAATCAATAGAGAAATGCTCTGAAGGTCAGAAGGCAGGATTATTTTTTGCTGGAGGGATGAAAGGCCCTTTTGAGTGTCCAGGCTGGAAATGAGAATATCTGTTTTTCAGGAAAGCCTGGTTATTGATTAAGAAGGATTAACAGGCTGGTCTCTTAATCCACAGCCCTGATGTGCCTTTTATTGGCTAATCCTTACCTGATCAAAGCAATATCATCAATGAGTCCACCTTTCCCATTGTAAACACTGGTGGCTTTTATTCCAAGCTTGTTACTGGCCACAGAGAGCAAATCTGAGAGGGTCCCATACACAGCCACGACCTGGGGCAGAGGGGGAATAAATAAACTGCAGGCAACTGGGTTGATGGAGTTCTGCATTTCAGACTGTGCAAGGCTACAAAAATACCTTATAAATCAATATATCTTACAGAGGGAGGAAAATACATATGGATCTTGACTAAAAAGCAAGGAAACAGACCCACTTTGGTGTTGGGAAAGTGGCTAAAGATGGGATGACTGGCACAGCTCCCAAGACTCAACAGCAGCATTGAAAGGAGGAGTGTTGAGTAAGAATAGGATGATTCAGTTATTTATTTTTCTACAGAAATATTGCTGTTTTTTCTGTCCCAAGCCTCTCCCAAGTGTATTTCCCTCCCTAAACTCAAAGACTAAATTACAGTCACATTGTTTGCACTCAGGATGGAAAAATGAGGATCATGAACACATTTAGAACTGCAAGATCCAAGTACAGTCGCATTAACTGTTTTCAGTGCAGGGAAAATCAGGCTCACGGACAACATTTAGAACTGCACTTGACGTGGATGGAAATATGAGGATCATGGATGACATTTAATAGAACTGCAAGATTAAAGTACAGTCACATTAACTGTGGAGGAAAATATGGGGATCATGGATAACACTTAATAGAAATACACCATTAAAATGCTGTATGAAAAAAATATAAAGAAATACACCATTAAAGTACAGCCACAGTAACTCTCTATGGATGGAACATGAGGATCATGGATAACATTTAATAGAAATATACCATGAAAATACAGTCACATCAACTGTCTGTGGATGGAAAAATCAGGATCGTGGGTAACATTTAATAGAAATACACCACGAAAACACAGCCACATCAAATGTCTGTGGATGAAAATATGAGGATCATGGATAACACTTAATAGAAATACACCACTAATGGACACCCAGAGTAACTGTCTATGGATGGAATATCAGGACCACGGGTAACACTTAACAGAACTACACAAGAACAGTCACATCAACTTCTGCACCCAAAACGCGAGTGGAAACACCACATCACAGCTGACACTCAGCACCGCATCCCAGGGCCTTCCTGGCAGGGCCTGGAAACCGACTATTTATTGCCACCCTTGCGAGGAGCCCGGAGCGGTTTTTAAACAACCAGGCGCGATCCTTCCCGGGGTCCCCACACAGGGTCAGCCCATCCCAGAGCGCTGCTCCCCGCACGCCCGGGCTCAGCAAGGCCACGGAGCGGCCCCAATTCCAGGGGTTCCCCTCAGGATCCCGCTCGGCGCGGGCCAGGCCCGGGAGCCACCGGAGGGCACGGCGGGCCCCCCCGCGCGGGCCGGGCCACCCCTGGAAGGGCCGGGCCCCTCCATTCCGACCCCCGCGGCTGCAGGGGTGGCACGGTCGGTGCCCCCCAGGCCGGTGTCCCCCGGAAGGTGCCGCCCCGGCCTCACCTTCCCGTTGCGGGCGCTGCCGTTCACGAACAGCGTCACCCGCCTCATGCTGCGCCCGCCGCGCCGGCGCCGCCACAACACCCGGAAGCGCCCGCGCGCCGACGGGCGTGAGGCGCTGCCAATCACCGCCGCGCCCTGGCGCGGCTCGTCCAATCACCGGCGCTCTCCGCCCCGGGAGGGCGGGACGAAGCGGTGTTATTTACGTGAACGCCTGTGATTGGCTGCCGCGCGTCACGTGGGTGGGGTCCGTTGAATGAATTGATTGAACACTTC
>VWZG01008640.1:341232-366382 GCA_013396735.1 Grallaria varia
GGACTGGGAGGGAGGTCCTGAGAGGGTGGGAAGGGTCTTGAGAGGGTGGCAGGGGTCCTGAGGCGCTGGGAGGGCTCTGAGGGGAACCTGAGGGACTGGGAGGGAGGCCCTGAGAGGGGGGGAAGGGCCCTGAGAAGGTGGGAAGGGTCCTGAGGCGCTGGGAGGGGCCCTGAGAGGGTGAGAAGGGCCCTGAGGATTCAGGGGGTCATGCTGGGGTGTGGGGAGCACCGGTGGGGCTGAGCACAGGAATTGGGGGGTGTCTGGGGGTCCCGGGGTCACAGGGGTGGGATGCACTGAGGGGCTGGGGGGACAGCCCCAAGAATGACCCCAGCACAGCCTCATCTGGTGTCATTGTGGGCATTGACCTTCGGTGTGGCCTTAAAGCAGAGAAAAAGAGAAAGAAATGGCTTACGTGGTGTTTACTGGCTTAATTTTGTGTCTAAAACCATTTCAGACTGAGATTATCGAATGCTACATCATTAAATTCAAATCTAAGAAATTAAAGGTGAAAACAAACACCCCCCCCAACAAAACAAAACAAGCCAATTAGCCTTTTAAGTTTTCTAGTTAAAACCTAGTGGGATGAAAAAGAAAAAAAGAAATATTAGTATTGTTCCTTCTGGTTTCTTCCCCAGACTTTCCTTTTCTCTCTGCTGATGCTAGTTAGTGTTATTAAAATTAGTATTAAATTGCTGATACTTGTCGCAACACTTGGAGCAAAACAGTCACAATGTGATTGTGATTAATGTATTTTATACATGTATTTTATCCTGATATGTTTAACAGATTAAAATAATATCCTTGTGTTTCCTTCCCTGTGAGCCACTTCTGTGTATAATTATTGTTTATATTGCTTATATTATGTTTATTGTTTACATTGCTGTACATTTCTCTTTCTATTTCCAGTCCCTCCTGTAGCTTTCTGGAGATAAATTTCCCTTTCTACCTTGTGCAGGAAAAATGTGGGTTTGGGAGCAGCTTCAGCAGGGTAGGGAATCCTTACTCTTAGCAAATAACTACAATAACCTGTTTTTCTTTTTGATAGGAATCTGTAATTACAGGAGCAAAGGCCCGAGTGAATATTTCTTAAAATAAATCAACAATGTCCAGACCATCTGAAAGTCCTCTTAAAGAAAATGAGAGTGCTTGTCCTGAAGAGAAGGAAGAGGCCTCTTTCCCTCTTTCAAAGAAACAGAAGATCTGCAAAGTGAATAAATTCAAAGCCATTAGAACATCCAAGAAGGAGAATTTGAGTGATGGGAACCAGGCACAGTCACAGAAACGTGCCCTGAAATTCCCCAAAGGCCTCGGGGAGGGACTGTCCCAGCCTGAGGGGCATCCTGGGAGCTGGCAGTGCCCTGGGGGCTGTTCTGGTGCTCTCCAAGGGGATGTGGCCATTGAACCCCCTTTGCCTTTGAACGGGAAGGAGAATATTTCAGACAGCAGGTCTGGCTCTCTGGGGACTGATTTCTACTCAACTCCTGAGGGGGGCAGAGCAGAAGGAAAACCCGATTTTGGGGCATCTGAAGAACAGAGTAAAAAACCCGTTGACTTTGCTACTGTAACAATTGCTGACTTTGGGATTGCTCCAGGAAGTTTTACTAAGGGATGTAAAGGTGAGGCTGGTGTGACTAATGGCTGTTGCCCTTCTCAGAGGGGCATCTCCAGGTTGTGGTAGTCCAACCTCTTGCCCAATTTAGGGCAGATTCAGGTGGTCTGGCTGGGTTTGAATATGCCCACGAAGCAGACTCTGATAGAAAGTTGGTGTTTCTTTAATATATGTATAAAACCCACATGTATGTGTTATATATATATGGCTTAACTATAATGTTTATAGGATATATCCTACATAGTTAAATGTTCCCTGTTTCTCTGAGTTTCAAAAGGGAATTGCAAGACAAATTCTGCAAGTTCTGTAGAGAGTTCCTCAACGAGGAATTGGAAAACTAAAAGCCACCCAGGTCCTCACTTGTTATATGATTAGTTAAATATTAACTTGCTTTTAGGCAGTTCATTTGCTTTTGCTCAGGAAAATTTCTTGAGGTGAACAGATAACTTTGGGTCTTTCTTTAAACAGCAGAAATCACTCTTAGAAAGAAAAAAAAAGTATTAAAGCTTTAGATATTAAAAAAAATCTTTCCATCTCTTTGTTCTTTTCTTTTCTGTTCTCTCCTTTTGTTCCCTTTTCAGGGAATTCTCCAAATTCATTGAAATTCAGGCGAAGATCAACAATTGGCTTACGGGGCTCCCCTGAAAACAACAGCCTGATCCGGTACCTGGCCCAGCAGAGAAGCAATAGGCAAAAAGCAGCTTTTACAGAGGTGAGAGTCCTCCCCAGGTACCAGATGTGGCAGTTTAGTTCCCCCAGGAACCAGCAAGTGCTGGCAGGAGGAGGGAAGTCTCTGGAAGAATCCAGCAGAAGGCACAGCCTGATTTTGTTGACTTCTCTTAGACACCTGACTTTAGGACAGGGAGATGTTCCAGGTTTTGGTCATGCTGTGTAGAGGCTGGAATCTTTTCTCCATGTTGAGCTTGCTCATGTATTTCAACTTTTGTTACTTTTCTGTACTTGCCATGCTTGATTTTTGGGTAATTAAAGTGTTGCAAGTGCAGTCAATCCGAGCAAAAGCGACTTGTTTAATCAGACTTGTTAACTTGAACCAGCCCAGGCTGTCAGAAAGCAAATTCTGGACATGGTCTAGAGGAGCAAATTATTAAATGCAGTAAAACTTGACATATTTCTTGAAAAAGTTCCTTTTTTGCTTATTCTTTCCATGCACCTACAACTGCAGCCAGATTAAACACAAGACTTGGCTCTTTATAAGTTTTGTATGTCTGATGGGGTTAATTTTGTTTTGGCAGATTAGTCCTTTTAAACACTCAAATGTCAGGCCGTTGAAGGACAAGATAGAGGTCTTTCAAACATCTTTTGAATCCCTCCAAGAAGCTGAAGAGAAAACTGAGCTCTCGGGGCTGTCACATGTGGATGATGCTTCCCAGGAAGGAGGCTCCTGCACGCTGATTAAATGTTCTGGTCAGTGATTTGTCTTGAACATCAAATCTTCCTTTAGACTAAAAAGCATGAAACTAAAAATACTTCATATAAAACAAAATAATCTTCCTTCATAAGGCTTGGCATAGGTATTTTTGTGTCTGGTTTGAGGTTTTTTGTTTCTTTAAAGCATCTTAGTGCATCCTGATTTGTGGTTCCTCAGAATAACCTCTGAAGAAAAATGAAAGCTAGTGTTTTGTGAGTTTTTTCTTAGTTTTAGTTCCTAGATTTACAGTCTTTGTACTTTTCCATAAGCATGAGTGTTTTCGCCCTTTTTTGCATGAAACTGAGAATGGTTTTTATTTTATTTGTCTGGTATTGAGCATCTTCAAAACATTTATTTGAAAAGAATAACTTGCTTTGGTTTGGACATCTAGTAATGTTATTTTCAAAGTAAAACTTAAAAATGTATCTGTGTTCTCCCCGCCTAGAACATTACCTGGCTTTTTGCATCTCTTGGGGAAGAAACACAAAAAGAGAATTCATTGAAAAACCTGAAGTTTGTGGTTTGTTTGGACTTTGTTTTATTTTTAAATGTTGCAGCTCAGAACAAGATACCTCTTAAAAAAGAGCCAGCCCCGGAACAGTGGAGTGAAAGGTTCACGTTGGACAACAGTGGAGCTGATTGGAAGGAAAATGTCAGTGCAAGTGTGAGCAAGAGCAGCAAGTCTGATCCCAGAACCTGCAGCATCTTGTCTCCACAGCGAGGTGTGACTGAACCTGCTGCTCCAAAGGTACTTGGAATCAGGAGGAAACTTCTAAATTAGTGATTAAAATAAACACGTTTTTCATTTCTTGTATTTTAATTTGTGATCTCTAATCCTTTTAAGCTTTTAGCCTGGGTGTTTTGGGAAAAAATAAATTCAAATGAAATAGTGAATGAGTGAGAAAACTGAAATTTTTTTCCAAAAAACGCCGCAGTTTTTCTGTATTAAAAAGCAGCATTCTTAGGTAGCCTTTTATTTCTTTATCATGTGTTGGTGTCTGTATAAATTGATGAGACATATATTGATATATATATAAAAATCTTGTAACTTTTACTTTAGGAATGGGTTTATAAGCAATATAATCTTACTGAGTCCCTGGAGACTGTTGTTACTGGAGATATCTTGGAAACAGGCCATGGTAAGAGGATTCATCACCATTATAATCTTTGTTATATTCACATTAGGAAGTACAAATATTTGAATATTTGTAAGGAAATGTTTAATCTCTATCTGTCCTCTTGTCTACAATTTATGATGCAGCAGAAACTTAATATAACTTTGACATAAAGACTGATGGGGGAACACTCAGAAAGTGCTGTACGTAACAGTTCAAGAGGTGCTGTGGCTCAAAGCCCAATTTAAAACCAGATTTTGGAGCTTGTTCAGCACAGCAAAGCATTAAATGTTGTTTTACTGAAGCCCAACTCATAAGGAAAGAGATTTTATGAGAGGAGCTGGAATATTTGGGAGGTGGGGTAGGGCCTCTTGGGTGGGAGGTCAGCAGCTTGGTAGGGAAAAAGCTCAAACTGAGAGACAGGCTGGGAATAATTCTTTGGTTTTCTGTAATTTTCTAGTCAGGCCTTTTTTAGGAGAAAATATAGTTGAGCTGCTCATGCCTGTGAAGGAGAAAGGGGTATGAGTGTACAGAGTTCCTCTGTAGAGAACACATTTATTTTCCCCCTCTGCAGACTTTATGTGGCTGAGGGGGAAATCCTTCTGCAAAATGTCTTTTCGTTCATGCAGTGCTCCTTTTGTGTCTTTATAAATTTCCAAAAATATGGAATGTGGATGTATCACAATAAGAGGCAAAATTTACAAACAAGTGGATTTTTCTGTGATGTTGCTGCACAGAATCTGTGGAGTTGTTTGTACTTTTACAGCCCATGTTGTTAATCCTAAAGTCTTCTCAATTTTCCTTCAGCCTTTAACTGTGATACCTGTCCCCTTGCTCCAAAGTTTCCAGGTCTGACCACAGCACTGCTGACACCATTGGGGATGTTCTGTCAGATCCAAGCAGGAAGGTTGGTTTTGTGAGAGAACTGAGCGTGGGAATGTTTGATGAAAGCAAAGCCCTTGGCACACCTCCTGTCACACCACGACAAACAGGGACTATTCCCTTAAATGGCCTTACCCAGGATGGCTCCCTGAGGTCTATCCTGAAGAAAACCCCAAAGAAACAACTCATGGACAGCACACAGGTTGGTTCATCAGTTCCATGGAGGTACCAGCACTAAGGATGAGCTTCTGCAGTCATTATTGAATAGACCAGAAGTTAAATTGTTAAATATCCTTTTTTGACTAATTGATATGGACTGGAAATAATTTAGTGCTACTTGCTCCTCTTGAAAGCTTTGCTTGAAGCTTTCATGTTATGTGAAGATCTGGGGTTGGCCTTATTGCACCTTCCAGGACCTCAGGAGAGCTTGCAAGGAACATGGTGAGACCCTATTTCCAAGAGACTGGAGTGACAGGGCAAGGGGCAATGGATTTTAAACTGAAAGAGGGCAGGGTTAGGTGGGGTACTGGGGAGAAATCCATCCCCAGGAGGGTGGGCAGGCGCTGGCACAGAGTGCCTAGAGAAGCTGTGACTGCCCCATCCCTGGAAGTGTCCAAGGCCAGGCTGGAGCAACCTGGGGTGGTGGAAGGTGTCCCTGCCCATGGCAGGGGATGGCACCGGGTGGGCTTTCAGGTCCCTTGCAAGCCAAACCACTCAGGATTCTATGATATGAATGTCTTCAAGTTTTATTCATTTTGCAAACAAGTAAGTTTTAAAACAAAAATGTTGCTTACAGGAAAAGTTAGCTTCACTTTAGGTAAGGACTTAATTAAAGTTGATATTTGATAATTAAATAGTATCAAATTGTATCCCTTAAATTTGACAGGAATACTTGAGTGATGCAGTTGACAGAGGAGAGGGTGACTCTGTGCAAGTCTCCTATTTTGAAAAAGCCTTTGAAGCACCAGAAACAGGTGGGATTCCCTTTTTTTTTTTTTTTTTTAAATAGGCTGAGTATGATGTGAGATGATAAAAGTTTTGCCTCTCTGCTAAATCTGGTTGATGATATACATTAACTACCACTGAATCAGCCACTCTATGACATGGAAAATAGGATGTGCCAAGGACAACAATGACTACTAAAAAGAATTAATCCCACCCCAAAACTTCACAAAGTCTCTCACACCAGAACAGAACCACTGGTTTTTCAAGGAATTTTGCACTTGTCAACTGAAATCTGTGGAACAGATGGTCACTTCTAGTCTTCTCGTTTGTTCCTTAATTCTTTATACTGTAATAAAGCTACACTGACAATTCTCTGTGACTTCACAGGATGTGTAAAGGTGTATTTTGCTAGGGTGGGGGTGGTTGGGTGGTGATTTTGGGGGAAGATGAAGACCCGCTCTGTACCAGTTTCATGTTCACTGAGCTGCTCACATTTTATTCCAATAGAGAACACTCAAAGTCTCAACTTCAGAACATCAAATAAGAAAAAAGTTACTTTTGGAGACGTTCTAAGCCCTGAAATCTTTGACCAGACCTTGCCTGCAAACACTCCCCTGCGCAGAGGAGCATCCCCAGGCTATGCCCTAGGACTGAGCTCCAGCCCTCCTGCAAGACCACATCTCACTGTAGAACCTTTGCCCAGGCTGGATTTTGATTGGAATGATGTAAGTTTTTGATTGTTCTTCTTTAAAGCTGTGAAAACAATCTCTGTGAATGGTCAATTTTTGTTTAATTTTTCCCTCCGGTCTGCTTGGTTTTGAAATTGCGGAAAATCTAAATTTGAGTCTGCTTGACATTTATTCAACTTTATTTTTGCTTGCTGAATTCTAAGCAGCACTGTGGCCTGTAAAGCTGTGTTTGAAGGTGGCCACTGGTAGCACATGAAGTGGTTTTGCCTTGGCTTTTTCTGGTGTTTTGATGCTGTATTTCCTTTTGCCAGGGACAGCAAATGTTCTGGTACTTTAATGAAAAAAAATAAAACCACTTGTCTGTGCCAATCACTAATGGACAAGGTGTTTTTCTTTATGTATCTGGTATAGTTTATTGCTAAAACCTGTTGTTTGTTTGTTTGAAGGAATGTGCTGAGCCTCTCCAAGAATTCCTGGAGGATCCTGCTGCCTCAGAAGACCCTTCACCTGTTGAGAATGCAGAAGGTAAGTTGTGTTTTTGTCTGTAGATGATGAATCTTTTTGTACCTGAAAATTGAGAGTAGAGGTTTTGGTTTAATTTTTTGTCTGTCAGGATTTTTTTAATACAGAGACTGTATTTCTATTGCACTAAAATTTCAACGCTCTAGCTTTTTTCTAAAACTCTTGCCAGTAGCTGCTGTGTTTACCTGTGGTTCAGGTTTCCTGGGTGTTCTTTAACCTTGGGGCATTTTTCTCTGCAAATTGCTCCTTTGAGTCATGGCACTCTTGATTCTGATATTGTCATTTTGAGTTTTTTTAAATAGCAAGTAAGCTGGCAACAGAAAAATTTAAAGTGAGTTGTACATTTGTATTTTTATGAAAGCTGTTTTCATGCTAATTAGTTTTTACCAAATCCTCACAAGTTTAGCTGTTCACTCTTTTGTAAAGCAAGGTGTTATTTTTTATCTTGCCACGTTTGATAGTCCTCAAGATTAAATTACTACTTAAGACCAAGTGCATAATATTAGAAATTATGGGGATAATTTCCTCAAAATATAATTAATTTTTGCATTGAAACTGAATCAAAATTCTTTTTTTCTCCCCTGTAACAGCACAAACTGACAAACCTGATGTGGCACAAACTCTTTTTTCTACTGAAAGGAAGGTAAGTTTCTTTAGTAATGATTCTTGTTTTGTTCTTTTTTAACTTTTTCAGGCAGAATTGTTGTCTTTTGTGCCTCCTGATGTTTATAAGAGCTTTTACAGCCTCAGGTATGGGGATTGTACATATCCAGGTATATGGAAATGTCTCCTGTAATTGTCTCCAGGAGATGAGAATTCTGACTGAAAGTGGTTTTCCAGTTATTAAAAACATTTTTGTTATAGCCTGGTATTTGAAGTTACTATTTCTATTGAATCTTCCCGGAGCTTTCCCAAATAATTCAACAAAATGTGGTTGCTGGAATTTTGAGGTGCATAGAATTTATTGTACAGCAATTTCTGTCAGAAGTGCTTTCAGATTTCAGTGTTATCCAACTCTGGTGTGGTTTGTTGGAGAGGGAGGGCAAAAACAAAGAGGAATAGGAAAAAACTAACCCATCTTCTCTAAAAGAAATAATTGAAGATGAAAATCTGATTTCATTAAATATCCTTTTCATACAAACAGGACTGTAACAATTATAATGTTTAATTTCCAGTTGTATCTCCCTCTTATGCCCCCCTAAGTGAAGTGACAGGGACCAAGCACAGTTTGGCTGTCGTGCCAGTTGGACTGTGGTGGGTCTCACAAAAGCCACTGTGTGCACGTGCACCCAACAGCTTCCACTGCCTGTCCCCACAGCACAGCACCCACACAGAGCAGGCTGAGTGCAGCTCCTCGGGAGCCTCCAGCACTGAGAATGTCGAGGGCACCAAAAATCCAAGGAAGAACAAGATCCAAAGGCAAAAGGATCCAAGCACATCTGCTCCCAGAAAGACACAAGTGAGTGCCAGCCACTGCACTGGGGATTGCTGCCTTTATTCCTCTGTCCCAGTGTCTCTTCTTGTGTTTTATGTGATTATTTTGATCTTTGTGAAGTCATGTGTGTCTTGTGTTTTCTTCTTCATTCCCAAGTTGTTTCCCAACTTTTGCTGCCACACCCTCTTCCTGACTGCTTGGTAAGACTGACTTAGCAGGGTTTGAGTGCCTGTAGGGCAAAAAGGAAGGCTTTTTGGCATTTTGCAGTCTTCAGGGACAACAGATGAGTTCATGGTTCTCTTATCAAGGGCCTGCAGTGTTTGAATTTGCCCAGTCCTTGTTGGATCTTTCCCAGTCCTATTCCAGTTAAGTATCATAAAGGGTTGAGGCTTCCAAAAGACTTTTACTTTCCTGTATTGGAAGAAAAAGCAAATATTCCTTTTCAGACTAAGCATGAGTGAAGAAGCTGCAGTTTTGAGCTGAAAGACTCATTTCTTTGCCTTCTAGATTTGGTTAAGGGAATCAAAAATCAGATCTCATGTTTGAAAAGTAATTCTTTGCTTTGAGTTTTTAGATTAACTTGTAGGTGGTAGAACAAGTGGAAGCTTAATTTTAGGGGAAACAATTCCTATCCATCAAAATCCAGCAACTGGTGTTGCTTATTTGTTGAAAAATTGCAGAGGATCATTGTAATTACATTGTGCTCTAGTCAGGCTTCTCAATCTTTTCAGAAAACGAGATATAAAGGCTATGGGAAAAGAAGAAAGAGAAAAGTCAAAAAATCTTTATATGGGGAAAGAGAGATGGCTTCTAAGAAACCCCTTCTCAGCCCTATCCCTGAAATTCCAGAGGTTTTATCATCCGTATCATCTCCAGACTCATCAAGGGCAGATCCACTTTTTTCAGGTAATTTGGTTTTTAGTTTTATTTTGCTTTGCTCTTTCTGTTCCTTCTATTCTTGTATTTCGACAGTTACATAAAAAATCTGTTCCTGGTTGTCTTGAGCTTTGTCATCAGTAACAAGCCTATTGTATATTTTTTATTTTTAATTGCTTCTGTAACAGTAGAGTCTCAAGGAGCTAATAGATTAATAATGTCGAACTGAATAAATTGAACTCTTGTTGGACTCCAGTGTAAAGCTGACAAAGAAAACACCTCTTTTCTTTGACTGGGCACTAATGTTTTCATAGTCTTCAAAGCTGGTGACTGGGGCACGAAGAGTTAAGGTGTGTGTTGAGCTTTCTCTTGGGTTTTTCCCACTGTTTATCTGAAATGGTTACTTTTATGGAAGTAAAATACTACAAAGCTTTTGTTGTAATAGTTAAAAAGAGATTTTGTGCATTCACAGAGTCAATTAACAGTGCGTGTGTGTTCTAATTCAGAGGATGCAGTGTCGGATAATCCCAAATCCAGGAATGCTTGCAAGGGTGTCCAGGAGAAGGCAGTGGTTGAAGGGATGAGAGGGAAGAACATCTGTGCAGTTGATGTGTATCCAAGCTCTGAGGACCTGGACATGGCAGCACCTGGCAGCTCCAGGGCTGGAACCTTTCAGGAGTCTGGTGCTGGCACCAATCATGAGGTAACTGATTGGCTTATGGATCAGAAAAGTCAGGTTTGGGGGGAAAGAAACCACTAAGAGTGATTAAATGTTGGAACAGGCTGCCTGGAGGGGACATGGAATCTCCATCCTTGGAAGCAGGTGATGAGTCTTTAGAACTCAACTGAGCAAGGCCTCAGCACCCTGATGGTAGTGGGAGGTGTCCCAGCCCATGGGAATGGGATGAGCTTTAAGGTCCCTTCCAGGCCAGGCCACTCCAGGATTCTGTGATTCTCCAGCAACCTAAACTTGGCCTCCCATGGAAACAGCTTCCAGCCTGCAGGATTCTGTGTGTCACTGGGTGGGGTTTTGGAGAATGGCTGGACTTGGTGGGGAAAACATTAGCAGTCATTTAGTTGAAATCAGGATTTGGGGTTTACTTTTTGGCTGTATCTAAAAAAATGAAGGAATATTATTTTTATCCCCCCAGGTCTCAAACATTGTGCCAGATGCAGAGGGTGATTTTGATACATCCGAGTATTTCCAGCAAGGTAAAGAGTCTGCATGTGAAAATGAAGCCAAAGAGAGCTGTTCCTTGATGGAAAATGAGCTGCTAGAAGAAAATCCCCTGACTGGGCTGGAATTTCTGGAACAACAGGCTGAGGACATCCACAAGGGTGCCCAGGGAACTTGGTGCTCTCAGGCAGATTCTGTTAAAGGCAGTCCAGCAAGAAAAAGGAGGAGAACCAGCGGTGCCATCTACTTTCCTCCTGTTGAAAAGTTGGAAATAACTGGAATTGATCTTCCGGATTCTTTTTATAATGTGGAAGAAGTTTTATCTGTTCCTGAAGGCTCCTTCCAGCTTTTTGGAAGGAAGAACAGCATCAGTGGCGAGACAAGAGTGAGGCGCAGCATGAGGCTGAGCAAAGATGCTGGAAGTGAAGGACTTGCATGGATTTGGCTCCCTGGGGAGATTCCAAAGCAGCCTCCCCTGCCACATTCTACTCCCAAAAGTAGGAGAAGAAACAGCGCTTCCATCCTTACAGGATCTGAGAATATTCACCCCAGAGAGCAAAACCCAATCCTGTTTTCAGCCTTGGGGAAGGAAAACGAGGACTCTGCTCATCTTGCTGATGGTCCTTGCAGAAGGAGGGGGCAAAATGCAGCCACACCTCAAAAAACTGGGGCTCAAACCAAGAAAAGGAGAATAACAAATTCTGTAAATAAGGGCAGAAATAACCAAAAACACTCTGAAGAAGCAGAAATGCCTCTTGAGGTAAAACCTAGTGATGTTTGAGCTATCTCTGATTTTCTGAAATGAAGATGATTGTTAGCCTTATGTTCTCTCTCAAGTGCCGTTTTCTTCTTTTCCACTTCTATTTCTGTGTTCATTTTCTGGATAATTTAGGCATCAAGACAAGGAAGACTAGTTCTAAAATGTTTGAAGATCAGAACTTGTGGAAAACTAGCTTGGCTCAGAGGTTTGGTTTGGTACAGTTGTGGCAGATAATCAAGAGAATAAAAAATTCCTCACCCATGATGAATGTGGATTTGTCTTTAGTAGTTAAACCAGGACGTAAATTACAGGCCCTTTCAGCTCCAACTGCTTGAAGTGTTTGTTTCCCAGGTGCTTGATCTTTCCCTATAAACTGATGTATAAATCTACACGAATTTTCTTCTAGATTTCAAAAATACCCTAAAAACCCTTGAGATTCTCTGCAAATAGGAAAGACAGAACTTCTGGCTCAAAGGGGAAGAGGGGAGGAGATGGGGAACCTGTTACCATCTTCTGAGGAGACTTTGTTGAACTCTTGGGCGTGAGCAGAGGTAGTTTCTGAGAGTAAGATTTTGTGTTAGAAAGAGTTAAAGAAATTCTGCTTCTCTGCTGTGAAGGTGGGTCATTGAAAAAAAAGTCTTTTAAAGCTTTATTGTACCGCACATTCATGTAGCAGGGTGAGTTTGGCTGAGGGAAGGGAACCATCCATCACACACTAAAGCTGAGCTGTGTTTCCCTTTTCCAGCCCCTGTGTGTGTGCACTGAGCACAGCCCATGGGGTTCAGTGCCTGGCCTGGCATCTTCCTGTTGGTGTTTTTGTATTTTGAACAATGCAATAAAAAGTGATGACTGTAAGTGCTCTGCTCTAACATTTGCTGCTGCTTTCATTTTTCACAGTGTGTTCAGCCCCTGTGCTAGCCTGGAGGAAATGGCTTTCTCTCCAACACCATCCCCCCTGCAACCTTGTTTTTAGCATTAGTGATGTGGAATAAAATACTTTATGTACTTGGCTGCTTTTATAGAGCTTAAAAACAAACAGAACAGTTTGATTTTTATGCATGTTTCTCCCAAGACAAGAACTCCTAAGGCAGCTTGAAAGAAAGTTCACTGTTTAAATGCTGCTCAAGTTGTCGTGGAATCCTTGAGATTGGAAAAGAGCTTTAAGTCCAGCACTACCATGTGGGCCCTAAACCGTGTCCCCAAATGCCACATCTGTGAGTCTTAAATCCCTCCAAAAACAGTGTTCCTTGATGTTTGATTCTGGGCTTTGCTTTCGGGGTTAGATTTGGAAGCAACCTGGCAGGAGTTTGTGGGTGGGTGCTGTGCTGCCAGGAGAGGGCAGGCTGACATGAGCTTTCTGGTTGTAAGGGACCTGCAAAATAGTATTGGAATGGACAAATGTTTGAGATACTTGCTGATGTTAAAGTCCAATGCTTAAAGAGTTACTAAATTAGGAAGAGCTGCTACTTTTAATGTTCAAAACCAAGCGAAGCAGCAACTGAAGCATGGTATTTATCTGGGAAATTAAATGATTATGTATTAAAATAAGATAGGACTTTCATATGGAAATCACTTGGTGTTCTCAAAGCCCTGCAGTTGTGCTTGAGCTGTGTGGGTGAATCTGGCAGCTTTTAGGTACAAATGCAACATTGAGTGACGTTTGGAGTGTCAGACCTTGAACAGCAGCCTGGAATTCGTCATAGCTGTGGATGCTTAGTGTGAGGTTAGACCTACAAGAAATAATGAGGTTGCAGTTATTTCTGAGAGGAATCTCTACTTCATCGTGCTTTTTGTTTCCTTTGGTCCATCCTCAGTGTAGAATTTGTCCTCAAAATAAATTGTCTCCTTAATCCAGAGAGGACTTGAGACAAGTCTTCAGTTCTGCAGAAGGGTGTGACAAGCAGGGGCTAATAATGTTCTTCATGTCTGTACTGAGAGGGGCAAAAAACGTGTTTTAATTAGAGAAAAACATCTCTGTTAAAAGTTAAGGAAAAGTTCTACCAGCAAGATAGCTGGGCATGGGAATTACTGGGGATACTGTGGGGTCTCCATCACTGGAGGCCTCTAAGAACAGATTAAAACAAATACCTGTCAGGAATGACATATGATCCTTCCTCGGGGTAAGGAGAGAACCTGGTTGGCCTCTGCAGGTCCCCTCTGGCCATGTTTTCTGATTGCTGGAGATCAGGGGTGGGAGAGGTGGTGGTTAAAACCTGAGAGAGGATCTGCCAGGGAATAGGGAGTGGGGAATGGGAAGGAACACAGAAATTTGGGAGAGAGCTCTTTGTGCAGTGATCAGAGGGCTCTAAACACCCACAACTCCTGAGTCCCTGCTCTTCCTTGGAAGAGGAGCTCCAGACTCCTGAAATAGTGGAAGCCACAGTTTGGAGCCTGTGCTGTTCCACAGGACCTGTGACCAGCACTGCTCCATCCTCAGATCTTCTTTTCTCAAACTGAGGGAACGTTTCCCTTGGAATGACCTGCAACTCCCCCATCCCTTTGCAAGGAGCTTCCTGGAGTCCTGTCTTGTCTTTATTGGTTTGCTTTGCTCCTCCTCACGCTTGTGTTCCTGGGAAGACTTTAGGGCTGGGCTGATCTGTGCAGACAGCAAAGCATTGTTAGAGCTGTGGGCAAGGAAAGGGAAAGAGGGGGTGAAAAAAAAAATCCAAGTGTTTCAAGCACAGTTTAAATACAGGATCAAGAGTGGGCAAGGAAAGAAACTTCGTTTTCAACACTGGAAATGCAAAAGAAACTGTAAAGTGGAGCGGGGTGTTCCTTCAAATTGCAGGGGTTTAAAATGAGGAGAAAAACTGCAAATCCAAATGTTTTAACTTGAAATAAGCTCCGATTTCACTGTGTCCCAGTAGAAAAGCTGGAGTTGGGCCTGTGACTTGCAGACAAGCAGCCTAATGTATTAGTTTTGTAATTAAGTCCTGCAAATTGTGCATAACAGAGCAATTAACTACTTGAGCCAGGCTTTGGAGAGGGAAGAAGAAAAACCTGTGTGCTGGGAATGAGAGCATGGAACAGATTCCCTGCCTCCAACCTGAAAAACCTGGTGTTAGTCTTGGGCTCTTTCCATGACCCCTTGACTCCCATCTTCCTGCCCCCTGCACAGATTTGGAACTGGTCAGCCCTTCTTGTTTTTGGAAGGGAGAGGAGACAGATATAATGAATGGCTTTTATTGTGCAATATTTCAAACCCTTTTTGACTGCGTTCGGATGGGATGGAAAATGTTCTCCCCTGCGCCGCAGCCAAAATAAATAAAACATATTCCCTAAACCTGGCTGTGTGTTTCACTCAAACTGGCAGTAGTTAGAGCTCCACTCTTAAACAAGAATTTAGTTTGACAATTTTTAGGCCTTGTTCAGCTGGATGTAACAGCCAAAGAAAATACTTGGGGGAAAAATAATGAAATAATACATATATTTACAGCTTGCAGGTGGCATTAATTTTTGTGGGTCATACTTCTGAGTTTTAAGAATCCATGTTAGTTGGGCTATAATGGAGATTTTAAAAAAATATCCTTAATTGTCTTTTTTTTTTTTTTCTCCTTTAAATTATTTTTTTTTATGAGAATAGTCATTCTGAAGGAAAATGCATTTTATGGAGCTCCCTGATGGGTGATAAATAGTTGTGATTCAAGGTTTTAAAAGTTTAGGGTCTACCAAGAAACTGAAAAATCTGCAGCCACAAGAAATGAGCAGTAAAACCTCTCGACAGAAGCCTGCAATGGACAGGTCTCCGACTCCACTGAGCTGGGCCTAAATATCCTCTTTATGGTGCTGCTTTACTGCTGGTTTTTAGCATTGCCAAGCAGTGCAGCGAAGCCCTTGCACTCTGCAAACGAGATGTTTCATGTTGTGCGTTGTGTTTTGTATTCTGAACGATCATATTTATTATTAATAGCAACAACAACAACACTTTTGAATGTGGTCACTGTGTTCAGAGGCCTCTGAGAATTGGACCAGCGAAGGACCAAAATTCAATCATCAGACACCACCCTGCAAACAGAACTTTTATTCCTCACAATCTCACCCTTTGGGCAGATAAGGTGCAAAATTTAGTATTTTAAAGTAGATAAATTAGCCTTGGTTTTTAAGTGATGATCAAGACCTTAATGCTCGCGAAGTATCTTCAGGCCTGAGGAGAAGATGCAAACACAAGTGGTGATCGTTCCTAGAAAGCCCTGATGGTGCAGAAAACTAAACAAGATAGGAATTAGAAAACAGGACTTTTTATTCCCTCTGTGCCTGGGTTCGTGCTGTTCTTGGACAGAGCAGTTGCTCAGCTCCCTTGCTCTGTGTCTGGCCAGCACTTGTAACATCAGGGTGAAAAACGGGGCTCTGATATCCCTGTCCATTAAATCAAGGGAGTTCTACTGGAGGTGCTTGGAAGCCAAACTTCACCCTGCCATAAATAACCCGCCTGTGGCACCCAAAGGCTTGGGCAAACAAATGTCCCTGGTCCAGCGGGTCAGAAATGCTGAGGGTTGGGAGTAAAGAATCTCCACTAATGCAAATCTATTAAGGCTGGGAGGGAATTCACATTTGAACTGGGACTTGGAGCTGCTGAGTGGCCTCGTGTGTGCTATTGAGGAAGGAGTAATTGCGTGGGTACAAATATTAATGAGGAATAAAAAGTCATTTTGCTCTTAAGAAAAAAATCCCTCCAGTGCCCAGGGTGTATTTTGCAAGGAAAGCTTAAGGTTTATACAAGGAGTAGGTGGTGCACATGGAGTTTATATCAATGCTAATCATGACATAACCCAAGCTGTGCAACACAATCCTTAAATGTTCATTTTATATTTGGTTTTTTGCCTCTGTCCCTCTGTTTGCTCTTCACAGAGGTTTGCTGGACCACGCTGGCTTTTCCTGCATCCCTGGATCCCACCACCTTGTGTATGGAATGTGCTGCTTCCTGGTCTCCCTTATCCTGCCTCTGTCCCCCCTGGAGCTTCTGCCTCTCATCGAACACCCCAAAGTGCAGCTCTGACAGCCCCAGGAACACCAGGTTGGTTCGGGGTGATGGTGCAGGGAAGGAAAAGCCAAGGAAAGCTTTCCTGCCAGGAACTTTTCCCACTGTTTGGCACAGCTGCCTCCTACCAGAGCCACAAAAAGCCCCAGCCCAGCCAGCCCCATGGGGTGAAGTGCCTTTGGACGGGAGTTAAAACGATAAGGCTTTAAGCACATTTAAACATGTGGTTTGCCACTGACACGCAGAATAGCCCAAGCCTTAAATTGTCCCTCTTTTATTAGCCAAGCAAATCCCCGCTCCTGAAAAATGTCTTTTTATTCCTCGTTCCACCGAGGATCATTGAGGACTGGGGACTTGGGCTGGGAGTCGAGGAGAAGCCTTAAACTAAATCCTAAAACTTACCCTTTTCCGTATTTTTAGCCTTTCTTCTGCTCTCGGTCCTGAGCGCAGCACTACTGGTGTGCCTGTGCCAAAAGCTGTTTAAACAATATTAAGATGTTTTCTTCCAACTTCTCCCTCGGAAGATACTCTTTTTCGAGAGGAATGTTTTCCCTTGAGCATTACATCATGAGTTGGTTCAGTTCTTGGAGGAAGAAATTGGACCAAATGGTGGGGAAGGTCTCCAGGGGAAACATGCTTATGCTGTTAAATATTCCCAGCAGAGAGCTTAGAAAGCACTTACATATTCCCATTCTGTCCACATTTAGCCTTTCACCTTGCTGCAGCTGAACGCGGGGAGAGGGGGGCTGCACTTTTTGGGGAGGAAATTTGAACCTCCTTTGTTTTTATCATTATATTTCCCTGCGATCCGGACTCGGGCAACGGGTTGTCTCCTTTCTGACAACGAAGGTTCGTGTGCAAACTGTTGATGAAATCTTAATTAAGAAAACTTCCTCGGAAACTCTGGGTTTAGAGGGGTTGGTTTTTTTTTGAGGATTAAAATGAGAGGAACCTCTGAGAAGGGCAGAGGATGGAGGGATTTGGTGGATTAATGGCACAGCAACCATGAGATGCAGGAGCTGTGGCAGGATTGTGTTTCCTCCATGCAGGGAACAGTCCCCCATTGACCATGGAGACACTTGATGTGGTCTCCTGTATCAGATGGAACTCTTAGAACAAGGAGAAATATCCTCCTTCATTTTAGCAGCGCCGACCAACAGGGGGGTTGTTATTATTATTATCTTTCATATGGCAGTTCTACTCTCAGAATTATTCTTGGGCTGCTGAGGAGCTGCAGCTCCACAAAGGTCTGCATTTTGGTTTGCAGGCATTAGGAAAGACCAAAAAGCAAGTTGGATTTGGGAAGTTTGGACTTGTCCTTTAGTTCACACCATTACCTCAAAGGATACGAAATGAAAACACACCAGTGGAATAAAACCTGGAGGAAAAGCTCCCTGGGCAAACGTTGCCCAGGGAGGGGCACTGAGGGGTTCATGAGTGCCTTGAGTTGGACCACGATGCTGCATCAGAGAACTCTGAGCTGTGTGACCCGCAGTGGTTTCATGGGCAGAGAGAGAACTGTCAGATCCCAAATCTTTTTTTTTGGCACTTTTAATCACACCTTTAAAAAAAAAAAAACCAAGACCAGACAAAAGCTGAAATAAATTTGGTTTTCTCACTCCAAGGGTCTGATACTCAACAATAGTAAGAGGTTGGAAAGAAGGTCAAGCCCTGCAGATGCTTTTTCTGTTCTCTTTGATATTTCGGGGGGGGGGGGGGGTTTAAAGAAAATTATCACAGACAAACTTTAACTGCTCAGTACAACTTTGTTTTTATGTTTCCCCAAAGAAGGAGCTCCCAATAAACCTCTGGAAAGCTCTGACCTCTCGGAAGATGGAGCAGAATGGCCACTTCATCTTCCTGCTGCTGGTAACAAAATGCACAGAGATATATTTGCTTTTGCTTCCTTTCTCGGCCATTTTTTCCCCGCAGAACAAACTTTTGCAAAGCTGTTACCCCACATGATTTAGCAGCGTGGCCAAATAGTCCCTGCTTGATTAAGATGGATGGGAGCTGTATTTGGAGCAATAGTAATTAAGACTCCCGTGGCAAGCAAGGAAAAATAACAAATTCGTCTAATAAGAGCTTATGGGGGAAACTCTGAACACTCTGAAAAGTTAAAATTCAAAATTCCCTAGCGCTGATAAAATCTTGGTTTTCCAAAGCTTGCAGAATTCTTAAAACCTTGAGTTATTAAATCTCACAGAGTTATTAAAATCCAGATTTTTTTGTTCATATTGTGATGTTTGTAGCTTTTCATTCCAATTTTTCTTAACACAGCAGAAAGTGAAGATCAGGTTGTTTCAATCCAGACGAGGCATTTTCAGTTCAATCAGATTCCTCTGAGCTGAACTATGTTTGTGGTCTGGCTTTAAAGCCTTTTGACCTGATACATGTGACAAAATGTCCTTCCAGCAGGAAAGCTTTCCATTTCTCAGCTGTATTGCCTGTCTTGGTCAGGAAGGACTTCCCAGAGCACCCTGGAAATTGGCTCTGCGGGGTCTGATGGACATCCCAGGGCTCCTGGTCCTCACCTCCTTCTGCCACACCATCCCAGGGCTCTCCTGGCCTCGCCCAAACCCCTCCATCCTTCGGTGCCTCCGGTTCCACGGGTGTCAAATGAGGTGTCCCCTCTCAAAGGCAGTGGAAAGGTTATTTATAACATGCAGAACTTTTGGTTTTAACTGTTTCCATCCCGTTTGGGGGTGCAGAGGTGAAGCATTTACTGCCTGATGGCCACAACGCTCCCGTTCCTGCCGTTCAGGTGCCACAAAAAGCCCGGATGATTTAAGGCTGTGACTCCTTTTAGAAGAAGAGAGGTGGCTTGTTCAGCTTTTGGAAGTCCTTAAGATAATGTCCTTTATACCTGTGATTGATTTGGTTGATATTTGTGCAGTTGGCAGCGGGATTTGAAATATAACATAAGCACTTCCTGAGATGTCAGGGCTGCGATGCTCGTGGCCTGAACAAGGGTGTAATTCATATCTGCAGGTGCTCACTCTGGTATCAAACACTGCAATAACATCATGCCTGTGGAATCCAGGGCTCCCCCGGGGCCCATTTGTATCCTGATATGCCCACGTCTTTCCTATGTGTGTTTTTCTTTCTTAAGGAGCTCTCATTTCCTTCAATAGGATATGTTTTATTTCATCCTTTTTCCTGCATTTACTCATATTAATGTCACCATGTTCACTGGTAATGGCCAGGCTTGGAAATAACCCGTGGATCCCTGCAAACACTGCCTGAAACCCAATACCTGGGGGGCTTTATTAGGGAAGAATAAATGTTGAGGTGAAGGGAGGGGATCGTTCCTTTGTGGACTCTGATCTCACCCCTCTAAAGGTGCACCCAGCATGTTCAGCTCCAGCCTGGGCAGGCTTGGAGTCCTGGCATGGGAGTTTGGGGGGGTATTTTTTTCCTCCTAAATGGCTTTCAAATTTGGAATTGAACGCTGCCAGACAGTCCCATGGAATGGTTTGGGTTGGAAGGGACCTTAACATTCTCTTTCCACTCCTCCCACTATCCCAGGTGGCTCCAACCTGCCCTTGGACACTCCCAGGGATCCAGGGGCAGCCACAGCTCCTCTGGGCACCCTGTGCCAGGGTCTGCCCACCCTTCCAGGGAGGAATCCCTCCCATAAATCTAATCCAGAGGATTGTGGAGTCTGACTGTGAAGTGTTGTGAGAAGAAGTTCTGGTTCGGATCCCTCTGGAACTGCAGGGTCCCTTTTCCAGGGGCTTCGTAGGAGTCTCTTGTCTGCAGACAAGGCAAAAGTCTGTGGTGTGGAAGGACTTGAGTTGATTCCAGGCAGGACAGGACCCCAGGGAATGTGCTGTGCAGGGCCAGGAGCTGGACTCAGTGACCCCTGCGTGTCCCTTCCCACGCAGGATATTCCATGATCCCATCCCTGCAGCTCCAAAGGGCCACAGTGAGTTTTCACTCACAAAGTACTCCTTTGGAGCAGCATTTGGATTAAATAAACTGGAGTGCTCAGTTCACAAACCCCTTTTATTTCCTGTCATTATCTCGCTACGGCCACGGTGCCTCTTGTATTATTTTTATGGATGTGCTCATCAGCTGTAGCTGTTCCCATCCCAGTGGGAATTTCCCTGCCCTGAAGAGCTGAACTTCACACTCTCTGGGAGAAACTAAACTTTTTCCCAGCTGGGAAGAGCAGCCCCAGTTTGACAGAGCCCTGCTGGGGACACGTCACAACGCCCAGTCTGGGGTCACAACTCACTGGGGGCACTTTGTGCTTCTCTCTGAGCATTCACAGTGCTGGGACATGAACACAAGGGAGGAAAGAAATACAGAATAAAGGGCCTTGCAACTTCAAGTGGTCCTTCACGAGGCAGAGGATCTGTATTTGAACATCTGCCCATAAACCCAGCCTGATTTAATGTTTGTTTGCAGCATGAAGTGATTTTTGTTCTCAATCTGTAGCTGGAGGAGGAAGCCCACACCACCAGGGTGAGCAGACCCATTCCTTTATTCTTTTTTATTTCCACATCAGGTGATTTTTTTTTCCTGAGCCATTTTTGCATCAGGCTCCGTGTAAAGTGGATTAATTTAGGAACAATCCTTGCTGTGTTAGGCTGACTTCACCTGAGACTCTTTGCTTTGTTCTTAGGTTGTGTCTTTAGATACTTGCAGAGAGCATTATAAATATAAAATATATTTTATAGATATAATATTCTCTGTAATATATAGAATACATTTATAAATAATTCAAATTAAGATAGATTCAGATACTTTAGATACATATATTCAGATAATTTAGATCTATATCTATTCAGATAATTTACATATATTTCAGATATATATTTCAGATACAATCACTATACATTTTAGACACATTTGACATATATTTTCATATACATAAAGGTCCAAAGCTTGAGTAAGTCCAGAAAAACAACCAACCAAGCCTGTAAAGGATGTGTAGCCCTGTCAGGACTTTATGACTGGGCTGCAGGACAGGATGGGCTGGATGGTGCCATTGCCCGTGCCAGGGAACCAAACCCAGCCCCAAACCAGTGCCAGAGGCCCCACAAATCCAGCTCCTCCAACTGCCAAGTAGTCCTGGAGGATGGGGAGGGCTGGAGGGGAAGGCAAAGTTATTAAAAGCAGGAGAGATCTCAAGGAACCCAACTTCGTTTCATTCTTCTGAAGAAGCTCTGAATCCAACAGGGAAAAAGCATTGGGAGTAATTATCCAAAATGGGTGGCATAAATCCGAGCAGAAGGTAATACATCAGCTTTAAAGCTGCTCATCTCAAACTGTGAGTTAGATTTATTTGACCTGCATTTGGGAGCAAATATTAATGAAAGGCCGAAGGCAGCTCGTGGCTCTTTCAGTTCTTTCATTTCCCACTAGATGTCTCCGGTGTAAAAACTAATTATGAATGTTCTTGATTTAATTTGGGGGAAAAATTGGATGGAGCTTTTTTTATTACTATTATTTCTTTTAAAGCCTTGTGCTGTTGTGGAGGTCGCAGCTTAACCCTTGATCTTTCTTCAGTAACTACTTCAGCCTCGAGGATGACAAGAGAAACGAGGCAGTTAATGAATTCTGGGGGGTTTTAACTAATAGAGAGTTGTCCAAGTATTAGGAGGACGAAATCTTTATTCCTACCAATTCTTTGCCTGGTATCTGTAACTTGTCTCCCAGCTCTGATGACACATGTTCAATAATCTGTGAAACCTCCCTGGTTTTTTTGTTTATCTCTATCTCGGTATTTGAGGTTGGATCTCCTTTTGCATTTTCTTTTTAAGGAGCAGCTTTATAAGAAAAACAATCTGAGTTGGTTTTGTCTCACCCTTTGTTAAAGGGAAAAAGTCTGAGTTTTTTTATTTATCTCTATATTGACATGTCTGTTTGAGTTTGGATCTCCTTTTGGATTTCCTCTTTTAAGGGCAGCTTTATAAGAAAAAAAATCTGGGTTTCTTTTGTCTCAGTCTTTGTAAAAATTGTAATGGGGCCCTAATTAGATATAAGGACTGTTTCTCACTGCAGAGATGAGGCTTCATCCAGAAAAAAAAAAAAATTTCTTTGGCGTTTCCCTGTTGTCTGCAGGTGAGGAGCCATTAGAAATGCACAAAATCGGGTGGAATTTTGGTGGTTTGACATTGTAGAGCCACTGACCTGCTCACGCTTCACCTAAAACAAGGTCAGACCCAACCCTGCCCTCTGGCAGATCAAAGCCACTGCCCCTTGTCCTGTCACTCTGCCCGCACCAAAAGTCCCTCTCCCTTCTCTCTGTCCCCCCCAAAGGTGGTGCTGGGTGGGTGGCACCAACTAAACAGCAGAGAATCCCAGGATGTTCTGGGATGGGAGGGACCCACCAGGATCAGTGGGTGTCCCATGCAAGGATCAAACCTTGACACCCGTCCTTTCCCACTCTTACCCATTTCTTTCTTTCCTTTCTCTTTCCAGCCCCGTTTATTGTGCTCCAAATCGACCCCTGCTCTTTGCTTTGGCCTTCCAGGGGCAGGCAGTGCCAGACCCAGCTCCCTGCCAGCTCTGCTGCATCCGGAGGGCTCCGGGAGCATCCCTGCTCCCCGTGGCACTGCCCGGCGTCCCCACGCTTGGCATGAGGTCTGTGGGCACCATTATAATTAGATAATAGAATAATTTCGTATGCAATCGAAAGTGCTGCAGGGGAGGTGGAGAGGTGTTTGGGAAAGTGGATTGTAATTACTCGAGCTGGAATTTGGCCAGGATGCAGAGGTTAGTCTTGCAAGAAGCACCGAGGGACCTTCGATGAACACAAGTAGTTATGATCTCAGTCAGAGCCCTGATTTAAAAGAGGCAGCTCTCACAGCCTGGTGCCCCCTCGGTGCCCCCGCTCAGGACTGCACAGAGCTGCCACAAAAAGCCACAAGCAATTTTCCATGATAGAGGGGAAAAGGAAATAGAGGTGGCTGGGAATGGTTTTTATTCTGCCCCAAATTGTCCTTGACATTTTCTTCAACGTTTTCCCCATGAAACATAAAAAAAAAAATAAATAAGAAATTATTCTGTGTAAAATGGTGTGGGAGATGCATTTGGATGTCTGGTGGCTAAAAGGTCTTATGGCTACATGAGAGACCTCAAAAATTGGGACTTTGGCACCATCTGAAGTGGAAGACGAGCTGTGTGACCTAATCCCAGCCCAAAATGTAAGCCTTGCTCAGCCTGAGCAGCTCAGTCATTTCAGCCTCCAGTCGTGCAGAAGATGCTGGTGTCACGAAGGGCGACTCTGACTTTCACTCTCTGCTAAGGACCTTTCCTATGGCCATCTTTGCTGCTAGTCAGGAAGATATATACTCCCCAAATAATAGCAGTTTCCTTGGGCTGGAGTTATAGTGGCTTTGTGATACAATAAACAGCCCCCTGTCATAAGTCTTGTATAAAAAATGGCCTGACAGTTCTTTAAGAGTAAAGAGAAACACTAGTGCAGCGATGACCTCTGGGCAAGGGCACAGATGTTTTGCATGGCGGGGGAAACTGTGGTTCCAGCCTTTATCCACGAGGATATATTGCTTACTTTTCACTAAACATTTTCCTGAGAAATTACAGTACGTTAAAAACCCCGCTCGGCCCTTCAATGCTCTTTTTTTTAGGTGACACAAAGCAGAATGAACGTGGCGGGCTGGCTTGGCTAACTTTGTGTTCTCCCCTTTCCTTTCCACTTTGCACTTGAAAAAAAAACCAAAAAGAAAAAAAAAATTCTTTAGCGTTTGATGGTCCAAATTGGATGGAATTTTGAGGACTAAAATGGAGCAGGTCTCGGGGAGGTTTGTAATTCAGCACAAGGCTGGGGAACTGCCTGAGTGGTTGGATATTTATCAGGACATCTGCAGGGATCAGAGAGGGCAATTTGCCACTTTAGTTTTGTTACTGGAGTGGGAAATCAGCTGGTGGGACTCAGGGCCACCCTCCACCTCGGAAGGGATATTTGAGGGGTGGGGTGGGTGGTGCAAATGGATTTCCACCCCCTTGTATCCACCCAGAGAGGGCTTTGGAACTCCGTGCTGACGGATCCAGCTTGACCCTGAACATACAGATAGTGATGCATCATCAGCGAGGAACTCGCTGGGGTCACCAAAACCCATTTCCCTGGGGAATTCCTCCTTTACTGGCCCATCCCCAGGAGGCTCCTGTGCAGCTGCTCCTGTGTCAGCTGGGGCCGAGGGGAGCAGAATTCCCTGGGCTCTGGGGGAATGGGAAAACATTGCTGAGTTACCAGCTGGAAATGTTCCTGGACGCTTGGACCACGTGGAGATCAGTGGGTTGGGAACGCAGGCCCTTCTGGCAAAGCAGGGATTCAGGCTGGTGAATTGAAATTGAAATATGCCCAGTAACTCCCTTTACAAAGTGCCCAGCCTCAGGTATTGGGGTGACCCAAAGTCAGTGCTGGGTTGTCTGAGCAGGGGGAGCTCTCTCAGGTATTGGGGTGACCCAAAGGTGACCCAAAGTCAGTGCTGGGTTTTCCAAGCAGGAGGAGCTCTCTCAGGTATTGGGGTGACCCAAAGGTGACCCAAAGTCAATGCTGGGCTGTCTGAGCAGGGGGAGCTCTCTCAGGTATTGGGGTGACCCAAAGGTGACCCAAAGTCAATGCTGGGCTGTCTGAGCAGGGGGAGCTCTCTCAGGTATTGGGGTGACCCAAAGGTGACCCAAAGTCAATGCTGGGCTGTCTGAGCAGGGGGAGCTCTCTCAGGTATTGGGGTGACCCAAAGTCAGTGCTGGGTTGTC
>VWZG01008640.1:378226-420135 GCA_013396735.1 Grallaria varia
CCCCCCTTTTCTCTTTGCAGTTATGAAAACCAGGTTTGCTGCCCTGGGGGGGAAGGGAGCAGGATGAAGAAAGCGAGGCTGGGAAGCAGGAGATGAATTTATTCTGCCTTTATCTTTATTTCATTCTCCCCAGTTAAATCCTGCGCTGGTTCACTGTGGCCAGCTGGTTTTAATCATTTCAGGAGAACACTATTTATGAAGTGTCTGTTCCAGGCAGTGTGAAATCCTTCAGCTCCTGCTCTATTCTCCTTTGGAAGCAGGAACATCAGTAGCCCAGGTGGGCTTTGAATAGCTTTGGAAAGTAGGGAGGTGAGAATCTATTTATTACTTACTGGAGCTCTCAGTAGACAGAGCCTCCAATTAAGGCAGGAACTGACACACTTAGCCAGCTCTTTCTGAGCAGAGGGTGGAATAAAAAATTAAATAAAACAACTCCGAACTTCTCTGCATTCTCTTGCACAGTCTGGAACTGGAATTCCTCTGTGCTTTGCTCTTCTCTCTTGCTTTTCTGCACATCCGAATGTGAAAAGCTTCCAAAGCTCTGGGATGCTCAGCCTGGGGTCCAGGGGATGGATAACCTTCAAATTCAGCTGCTCTGGGACTTCGTCCCCCTCTGTCCTCGTGCCTGAAGTAAATTAATTTACACCTCTGACACCGCTCCAGTGGACATGGCTGTAACCTCCTTGTAACTGAGGACCAAAGTCAGACTTACAGCATCTCCTTTGCAGAGCAGCAAATAATAATTGTTCTTATTTAGTCAGTGTCTGTGTTCAAAGCCACAAAAGAAACCTGAAAGATCAACCCGCATGTTATTTATCGTAGTAACAAATGTGCAGGCCATGGTGATTATCTTTAAAATCAATTTGGGGGGGCAATTTTTAATTGATGTCGGGGTCGACTGCACTGGAATCACTGGAGCTGAAGCCACTGGGTTTGGACTCACCCCTTTGCTTTGCAGGAGCAGGTGGAACGTGATCTTTGGGAATTCTTGCAGGATCAGGTGTAATCTGATTTTTGGGAATTGTTGAAGGATCAGATGTAATGTGATTTTTAGGAATTCTTGCAGGATCAGGTATAATGTGATTTTTAGGAATTCTTGCAGGATCAGGTGTAATGTGATTTTCGGGAATTCTTGCAGGATCAGGTGTAATCTGATTTTTGGGAATTCTTGCAGCATCAGGTGTAATCTGATTTTGGGGGATTTAAAGGACCCCTAAGCCCCAACAACTCCTGTAAGATTTGAATATAAGCCCAGGGATTCTTCCTGGAAAGTGTCCCCCTGAGAGGTGCCCAGCTGGTGTTGCCTGAGCAGGTCTGAAGGCCAAAGGTTTTTATGCAACCTCCTTGTTTTTGGGGGTTTTCTTGTTGTTGTTTAGGGTGAGCTGGTGCTCCAACACCCCAATATATAAAGTCCTGAAAGGCACCAGCACGTTGGGAGGACTTCACTGCTCACACACATCTCCACTTGACATTTCTGCAAGCTCGTGTCATTCTGCAGCACATCCTCTTCAGATTAACAGCAACCCATCATTAATCCATTTGAATCTGTCATTAATCTATTTGAATAATACTTTTCTTTTCTTTTTTCCCCCCCCCCCCAACAGGAAGAGACAGAAAACATCTGCATATTGAGTCATATTAGCTGCACTTTGTGTCTCAAGTGAGCCCAACTGACAACCCTCATTTATTATGGCTCTGGAGCCTTAATTGGGTTGACATAGGATTTGGGCTTGGTGGAAGGAGAAGCAGTTTGAGGATGTTTTCAGACAAAAAAAAAACCCACAGCAAAACACTTTTTAGAGAGGGGGAAACGCAGGGAGGGGAGTGAGGGAGGAGAGAATAAAAGGCTAAATATGTCAAGTGAGGATGCTGAGACGTCCTGGGAGGGTCCCAACCTGGCCAAGGTGTTTCAGTGATGCTCTTTGAAGGAGGGATTTGTTATTGAGCCATATGGTTGGTGTTCCAGCTCTCATCTTTTGTTTCCTGCTTACGCTGGCAGGCGTTAATGGGATTGCTTTGATTCCTGATGTCCCGATGCATCATTCCTCCTGCTGCATTAGGCTAATAACTCTGCTCCTCCCAAGGGCAGCCCTGCCATCCATTACCCCCCTGCTCCACCTGCCCAGAGGAGCTGGAATGGGGAATTCCAACATTCCAACATTCCAGCATTCCAGCATTCCCACGATGGCACCACAGGCGATAAGCAAATAAAAGTAGAAATTAAGGCTACAACACCCCACTCCCCCAAAAAACAATCAACCCCCCCAAAAAATCCCAAATACCCCAAATAAACCAACCAAAAGGATCCCAGCACAGTCCAACATCCCCCAGTGAAAGATGCCTCGTAACAGTTAAATATTAATCATTAATAAATACCTTTATATATATATATATATTTATGAGAACTTTTTCACTCTTCAAGGTTGCTCTCCTGCCTCTCCCACCACACTCCCATATAAATATTAAGTGGAGATTTTTTTCTTTTTTCCTGGTGCCTCTAAATTTTCTTAGGACGGATTTGAGACTCCCCCATTTCAACTCAATTAGGAAAAAAGGCCATAAAATTCCAGCTACGGACGACTTTTTTTCTCTCAGAAGCAGAACACAACCTAATTTCTTTGCTGCTCACCAAAGGCTGGTGACATCCCTGCCCTGCCCATCTCAGCCTTCCCCAGGGCAGGTTCCAGCTCCTCTGCTCCAAGGGAACGTGATTTGAGTTTGGTGCCTTCAGGTTTCAGGTCATTTCTTTATAAAATTTAAAGAAAATACTGTGTTTAATTGTAGTTTCTTACTGTTTGGGCAGTGACTGCACCTGTGTGTCTGCAACACGTGGTTTTATATTAAAATACACCTTTTACACTGTTTAAAAGGCTTGTTTCAGTCCATCTTTAACCTTTTCTAATGGAGTTGTGGGATAATTGGGGTTGAAAGGATATCTGGAGATCATTGCTCCAATCCCCCACTCAAAGCAGGGTCACTTGAAGGTTTGATCATGTTATTCCCAGCCAATAAACACATTTATAATAATCCTAAATGAAACACAGGATGGAAATTTAAAAGTTCTCATGTGTTGCTTTTTCAACAGAGATTTTTTTTTTTGAGATTAAATTCCATTGCATTTCCCTGTTTGGGGCTTTTTTTGCCCCAATTTTTGAAGGTGTCAAGGCACCAAAACCCCATTGTCCGCTTGACCCAAAAATTCATTTTCTTTGGAAAATGGAGCACAGGCTCCCAGACTACCCCCAGACTTTAACTCCATACTAATGAGGTCATTTCCTTCAATTAAATTGCTGAAATCCTTCACAGGAGCGTGGCCACAATCTCTGGGTGCTTATTCTAAATCATCAGATAAATAGATAAACTTGGAGGTGATGAGTTGGAAGTGCCAAACAGTGGCTTAAACCTTGAACAAAGATGGGCAAGAGGCCAAGTGGCACCTGCAGGGTTGGCTTTAGAGGTTCCCAAGGCACAACATTCTCATGGCAAAGGATGTGCAAAGAAAAAACCCTGTGCAGGTGTGGCAGTAATTTCATTTATTCTGAGGCTGGAAAAGTGACAGCAGGGGCATTTGCACGTGTGGGATTAAACTCAGAATGTGGGAGGATTCTGTGCATGGGACTAAACTCAGATTGTGGGAGATTTTTATGAATGGATGGTGTGATTTGCACTGGGAACCCAGACACTGGTGTCACTTTACTGTGCCTCCTGTGGGATTTAGCTCAGGATCCTGGGACAAAACTCAGAATATGGGAGGTTTCTATGCATGGGGTTAAACTCAGAACAGGTGAGGTTTCTATGCATTGGATTAAGCTCAGAGTATGTGAGGTTTCTGTGCATGGGATTAAACTCAGAGTATGGGAGGTATCTATGCACAGGTTTAAACTCAGAGTATGGGAGGTTTCTATGCATGAGATTAAACTCAGAATGTGGGAGGATTCTGTGCATGGGACTAAACTCAGATTGTGGGAGATTTTTATGAATGGATGGTGTGATTTGCACTGGGAACCCAGACACTGGTGTCACTTTACTGTGCCTCCTGTGGGATTTAGCTCAGGATCCTGGGACAAAACTCAGAATATGGGAGGTTTCTATGCATGGGGTTAAACTCAGAGTATGGGAGGTTTCTATGCATGGAATTAAACTCAGAATGTGGAAGGTTTCTGTACATGGGACTAAACTCAAATTATGGAAGATTCTTATGAATGGATGGTGTGCTTTGCACTGGGAACCCAAACACTGGTGTCATTTTACTGTGCCTCCTGTGGGATTTAGCTCAGGATCCCGGGATTAAACTCAGAATATGGGAGGTTTCTGTGCATGGGACTAAACTCAAATTAAGGAAGATCCTTATGAATGGATGGTGTGCTTTGCACTGGGAACCCAAACACTGGGGCAGCTTCACCTCCTGCATCCAGGTGATCGTTCACATCGACTTTTCTCTCCTTGAGCATCCCAGTGACCCCAAACCCACACGTCTCGTTCCCGAGAATTCCGCCGGACAGGCAATGAGTTAATTAAGGCTGATTGTCCCCGATTCCATCCCCCCCATCCTTCCCACCCCCAGCAGCCCGTGCAGGGCCGGGCATTGGCGCTGCCTCTCGCCCCCTGCCCGTGCCAGGATGATTAATGGGGGCGGCGCGGGGAGGTCAATTAGCGGGGCTCGGGGCTGGAGGGGGTTTCACTGCCCACGGTGACCCCACGGTGGTGATTTATTGCAGGGCACCCCTTTGGTCCCTTCCCTTCAGCCCCTCACCTTGGCTTCAGGAATCACGTCAGTGAAAAGGACTCGAAACCACCCCCAGGATGGTTTTTGGGGCTGTCTCTGTGAGCAGCAAACAAATTTGGTTGTGTTCTGCTTCTGAGAGAAAAAAAGTCGTCCGTAGCTGGAATTTTATGGCCTTTCCTCCTAATTAAATTGAAACGGGGGAGTCAAATCCGTCCTAAGAAAATTTAGAGGCACCAGGAAAAAAATATCAAATCTCCACTTAATATTTATATGGGAGTGTGGTGGGAGAGGCAGGAGAGCAACCTCCTGTTGGTCTTGTAGGGTGAAAATGTTCACATATATATATAAAAAAAGATATTTATTAATGATTAATATTTAACTGTTACGAGGCATCTTTCACCGGGGGATGTTGGACTGTGCTGGGATCCTTTTGGTTGGTTTATTTGGGGGATTTGGGCTTTTTTTGGGGGGGGTTGTTTGTAGCCTTAATTTCTACTTTTATTTGCTTATCACTTCGATAAACACCTCAGCCCTTTGCCTCGTGGTCTCATCCCTTAATTAATGAAGCCTTTTCCTTCTCTCGTTGTGAGGTTCTTGTTGCTACGTGTGGGCAGAACCTCTCCCGTCTCACAAAGTAAACAAGGCAACACTAATAGAGATGCCATTTAAGTGATAAATCTTCCTCCAAGATTTCTCAGGTTCAGTAAATACTCTTCTGATTTATCTGAAATGTAACACAGGAGTAAAATTCCACTAGTTATGGGCAAGGAATTTTGTCATTATAAGTGCAATAGTGTGATTCCCTCTGTATCTTCATGGCATTTAATGGTAAATTACTTCCTCTTCTAGATATCTCATAAGCTTTTATTTCTGTTGCAGGGTTTAAAATATGAGCGTTTAAGCAAAGAAAACATATTTAAAGCTTCACCTGTCCTTGTAGATTTTGGAGTAATTTCCTTGGCATCCTGTTTTATTCCTATAGACTCCTGTTGACTCAGTGCCTATTAATTTTTATAAGACTCTGTAAGGGAGGGACATAAATTTAGTCCCTGGCCTGGTAAATTTTAATGACAATTTTGCACGCTTGACTTCATTCCTATTTTTCGTGTCCCAGTCGTGTCTCTCCCTCACCTTGTTCTTTCAGGGCTTCGTTCTTGTCTTTTGAGGCTGATCCAATAACACTCCCAAGCTCCGAGTGGTCCCACAGGTGGGAAAAGGAGGATTTTTCCAAGGTGAGTTTCTCCCCAGATCTCTGGGACTTCCAGAGGGACCGAAATTCCAGCTCCCCCCTTTGCCTGCCATGTCAGTGCCCTGACACAGCGACTAAAAAAGAGCTATAAAACAAGATGAGAAGGGATCTTTTAGTCCTAATGGAAACCTCTTGGAGCCTGGTGTTAAATCCTACACATCGGAATAGTGTAAAAGGAGATAATTTTATGTACAGACAAACGCACAGTGAAGCAATGATGAGGTTCTCTCACCTGCTGGCTGCAAACAGACCTGCCTGGGGAGGACCAGGAGTTACTGAAGGAAGTTTTGATGGAAGTGGAATTCGGGTCCCCCCCGTGTCCTGACCAGTAGATGTGGCACCCAACATTTCTGGTCATTGACATGCACCTTAACACCAGTTAAACTGGTCTCACCAGTGCCCTGTGGCACTGGGATCCAGCTCTTCACCTGGAGAATGTCTGGAAGGACATTTACCAATAAAATGATGGATATAAAACTTGGAGAAGTGGGATCTAGTCCCAGACTGATCCAAAAACCAGTGACTTGGCTACTCCTGTTAAAATTCCTCTTTTGCCTCCGAGGTGACACGGAACAAATCCAGAAACTGCAAACATCTTCCAACAACCTTTGTTGTGCCTTTGGCTGCACCGGTTTCCAGGCAGGTTTGTCCTCCCATGGGTAACTGGAAAACCTGTGATAAATTAATTAATCCAGGCAATGGACCTCTTGGCTGAGAGCTGGGAATCTTGAATTCCAGTTTCCTCAGGAGCCTGGCAGGTTGTTTTCTCCCTCTGTATTTCCTTCATATTTCTTGCTGTTTCTTTATTTCACAGAGTCCCAGAGTGGTTTGGGTTGGAAGGGACCTTCAGGACCATCTTCTCCCAACTCCTGTGATGTTGCCTAATCAGAGCCTCAGAGTTTACTGCAGTGGGAGAATTAACTCCCAGTAGGATGTCAGGGATGGAGTTGAAAAGCCCAGGTTGTTTCCATCCCTCTGTTTTTATTTCCTGCTGGAGCAGAGACACATCTGAGGTTCCAGATAATCTCCTGTGCCTGCCCTGCAAGGACACCTTCCAGTTTCCCCTTCCAAGGAGCAGCTTAGAAGCCAAAATTCCAAATTATAAACCTACTGGCTTTCATTGTAGGCAAGACCAGGGTGATAAAATGCTCCCCAGAGCCCTGGATGCCCTTAGGACCTGATGTGCCTGTTTTCCTCCTGGGAATGTTTCCCTGGGAATGTTTTCCTGGGAATGGCTCTGCAAAGAGCCACAGTTCATGTGCCATCCCACCTTGTGGTGCTGGGAACGAGGGCAGCATCCTGCTGTTGGGAAGAAACAAGGAGAAACTCAGAGAGTAAAGAATCCCAGAAGGAATTCTCCATGTTGTGACATTCCTACAGATTTTCACTGAGGATTGGACCCAACCCATTAAATTCCCCAGGACACCCTGCAAGCCCCATCCTGGAAATAACCCATGGAAGTGATCAGACTTAAATCCTGTCCTGTTTAGAGGTGTATTTACAGAGGTCCCTTTTGGCTTTCTCCCCAGTAATCACAGTAAAACTTTCCCTAAAGGGAACATGAATATATATAAGGAGAACATGAATATGTGTAAGGAGAACATGAATATATGTAAGGAATATGAATATATGTAAGGAATATGAATATATGTAAGGAATATGTATATATGTAAGGAATATGAATATACGTAAGGAATATGAATATATGTAAGGAATATGGGTACATGTAAGGAATATGTGTATGTGTAAGGGGAACATGAATATTTGTAAACCTTAGTAGGAGCAGAAAAATAAAACTAGGGCTATGAACCAGATTTTCAGCAAATATAAACTGGTTTAACTCTTCTAAATACCAGCAAACCAGCTGAAGCTCTGCTGGAAAAGAGGTTCTCAGATAAATGCTGCTTTTGCAGCGCTGGGGTTTATTCTCTGTTTTCTGAACAGTCTCGTGCCAAGGAAAGCCCCTTCTGCCTTTGGGAGGGCACGGAAGCAGAGCCAGGAGGGCTCCTGGCACTGTCTGCACGTGGAGAGGGGGCTCGTTTTAATATTCAATCACTAATTGGCATGCTGATGAGGGCACAGGAGCCCTCGGACAGGAGATGCCTCCAACTGCTCACCTGCCCTTTGGCCCACACCTTGCTGGGCATGGCTGGGCCAATTTCCTTCCCCAGGGCTGGTTTCCCTTTGGGAATCCTCCACCCAGGGCCCCTGGACAGGGATTTTCCACCCGGGGGACAGGACTGGGCTCCTCTTCCTGCCCAGCCCCTCCAACAGAAGCAACTCCTGGTGGGTGAATGGCATCAAATGCAATTCCCTGGCTGTGCTCGCTCTGTGTTAAAGATTCTCCCATTCATTCCCCTTCTCCCCCTTTAGCTTTTTCTTCTGTTTTTCAGCAGAAATTTGAGATTTTGAAGCCCCTTTCAGTCTCGGAGCCAAAAATAATTCCACAACGCTGACACGAGAAGAGGGTTTTCCTTTCATTGCCACATGGATAATGCTGATTACTATTATTATTATTACTATTATTATTATTACTATTGTTATTATTACTATTATTATTATTATTATTTGGAAGAAAGTGGCGGAAAAGGAAGGATTTGTCATTGCTGTATAATTTAAAACCGCACAGCCTACAGCCCACAAAACAGAGCATGTAATTACACACTTACTAGAGGTAACAGCAGTGCTGATAATTATTCTTTACACAGGAGAATCTCGCTGATATCCCAGAGTCGGAAAGTGGGAACTACAATATCTTTAATACCATCCTTGGAGACCCTCATAAGCAGAGGAGAAGTATGAGGAGGCACACAGGGTCCAGAGCAATATCTTCATCGCTGCACGATGTCAGGGGCTTTGCTACAGCACAAATCAATAGATCCGAGCACATTCTTTTTTTTTTTTTTTTTTCTTTTCTTTTTCTTAAGGTACAATATTTTTTTTATGACCCTTCCTCGAGAAAGTGCAGCAAAGGCACAGCAACAGCTCCGGGATGAAACGGCCGCTTTGAGTGGGAGCTGTGGTGGTTTAGGGGAAGAGGGAGCCGAGATTTATTCTGTTATTTATTTATTTAATCGCTTATTTATTTATTTTATAGTTTATTTATTTATTTTTAAGGCCTGTTGTGCTGCAGGAATGTGTTAACCGTTTCTGGGCTGTAACCTTCAAATACCTTAGGCTTTAAACACTCAGGTATTTCTCTACCCAATTTTTATTAATTCATATTCCTCTCTCGAGCTGTTCTTTCTCAGCCTTTTTTTTTTTTTCCGCATTTTTGTCCCCTTGATTTAAATAATTAGTAATTCAGATTTCATCTTACCTTTGGCATTTCCCTTGGTGATTCTTAATCTGAGCCAGAAAACAACCTGATGGAGAATTTCCCCCATCCCCAGTAATTCACTTAAATCAGGATGTGGTTCAGGGCCCAAATATCCTTGCCCTTATTTCCACCGAGTGGCATTTTATTTTGCAAGCAATTAATTTGATTTTTGAGGAATAAAATTCTATTTACTGCCAAAACTTTCCCCTATTTTGCCCTCTGACTTCACCCAGGGGGTGCAGAGTGGTGGGATTTTCCCTGTCCATGGTGATTATTCGCGGAGGGAGGTTCTAAATGAACGTGTTCCTGCAGAGGTGGATGTCCTAAAACAGCCGGAAAAGTTGATTTTCGTGTGCTGGTGGGTCCAATCAGACTGAGTGTGTGTCAGGGGGTCCTCTGGGCTGCTCTAACTTAAGCCATCAAGTCGAGTCTGGAGTGGCTGATCTTGGTCCTGGATGGTCTCAGCAAATCTGGGTCACGGTCACAGGGAGGCAACGGGAATAATGATGAACCTGGAGCACTTGGGGAGGAGCCAGGGGAGAGAAAGTTAATTAAAAAAAAAAAGATCTGCTCTTAATATCCCCGATAACAAGTTTTAAATGGCATGAAGACCTCAGAAGTTGGGTTAAAAGGGAAATCAAATTGTTCTACACCTTTGGCATGGGGTGGAGGAGAGCAGGGCTTTTCCTGAGGAAGGAACTTTCTGTTATCCCTGGAAGTGCTCAAAAAACGTGTGGACGTGGCACTTGGGGATGTGCTTTAGTGGTGAACATGGTGGTGGTTGATGTAAATTATTACATTCCTTCCAGTGCTCCCTGGGAATACTTTAGGATGTTCCTCAGGAGGAGATTCCAGTGGCGCTTGGATGTGGTTGTGTTCCCAAGGTCAGAGCTGTGGCCCTGGCTGGTCTGGGCTTTGTGGAGGTGGGAACAGGGAGCATGACTGGGAATGCTGGTGCCCAGGTGATGGATGGATGGATGGATGGATGGATGGATGGATGGATGGATGGATGGATGGATGGATGGATGGATGGATGGATGGCAGGCTGGCTCTTGGAGGGAGTTCAGGTGGTATCAGAGGTCCCTCCAGTCACGTTAGGAGCTCCATTCCCACAACCTGCTCCCGTTTGGCACCTCCTGGAGCTGGAGTGGGACAGGAAGGCCAGGAGACAAGTCTCCATCTGTGACAGGTCTTTTGTCTTCTCTACCTTGCATTTCAGGGCCAGAGAAGCAGCTCACTTTGTCCCTGGATATTTATCCCCTCGTGGTCCTGCACTCCGGGAATCCCCTCTGCAGTTCCGTGGCTAAAGCTGATCCGTTTTTCCAAGACTTCCCTTGGAGTCTGGTGCCAAAAATAAGGTACCATTCCCACATTAATGCTGCACACACCAGCGGGGAGACTTGCTCTGATATCTCTCTTTGCTTTTTCAGCTGGGTTAGATCTGCCGGCTTTGTGATTCCCATGCTATATTCCTAATTATTATTTTTTCACACTTCATAACATTTTGGTAACTAAAATGCTCCAGGGCTCAAAACTTATCTATTACATTTTAGCCCAGAGGAAACTTCGCAGCCAGTTCCAACTTCTAACCCCCAAATATGAATTTATATTGGAATTTCGGATGGATCCTGCCCGGGATTGGTGCAGCCCTGATAGAATATTGTGAAACACTGACTTTGTTACACGTTGAGAGGGGGTCTTTTCTGCCCCCCCTGCCTTTTCTTTTGTGTAAATCTGTTTTCTCCACAGGAGCACATGCTGTCTCTTCTGGCTACAACACTACTTACTAATTCATCGATTCATCTTTAATGAGGCCCCCTGCCAATGTTTAAATAGCATTCGGAACAAAGAGAAAGGCAACATTTCCAAAACAGCTGCTTCTCTCCGATCTTGACATCTCAGCCTTTCAGAATTTTAAGGAATTTTTTTTTATTTTTTTACACACCCCCCCCACCCTACCAAAGTTGGTCATTTATAATTTAGGTGGAGCTTTATAATTAATTGTTTGCGAGATGGAGGGGAAAAGAGGAGAAGATAGGAATGAAATTCAAAAATAAAAAGGGGGAAAAAAAAGAGGCAGGTTTCCCCCAGGCTGTGGTGAGCCGTGAAACCAGCCCAGGCTGTGTGGATCACACGGGCTCTGCAGATGGAGCAGTGGGAGGACTCCAAGTGCCAGCCAAGCCCATTTGTTGCGCCTGGCAAGTTGGTGCCAGGACGTGGCAAAGTTTCTCTGTCCCACACGGCTTCGCTCTCCCTGGAAGGGCTCAAAAAACCCCTGGAAGTGGCACTTGAGGACGTGGGTTGTTGGTGAACGTGGTGCTGCTGCTGGGCTTGTTCTCTGGGGGCTTTTCCAGCCTTAGCAGGAAATCTCCAGGATTCAAAGAGTTCGACCCTTTTGTCACAGCTGAGCTGGATCCCTCCCTGCTCCCACAGCGATGTCACTGCTGTCCCCATCCCATTTCTGCTGTCCCCAAGAAATGGGGGAGGATCAGAAGGATGGAGTTGGGAGGAAAGGCTGAGGGAATTGGGATTGTCCAGCCTGGAGAGGAGAAGCTTCACAGTGACCAAGCTGTGGCTTTCCAGGACCTGAAGGAGCTACAAGAAAGATGGAGAGAGACTGTTTGCAAGGGCTTGGAGGGACAGGGCAAAGGGAATGTCTTCCCACTGCCAGAGGGCAGGGTTAGATGGGATATTGGGAAGGAATTCCTCCCTGGGAGGGTGGGAATGGGCTGGGCTGGATTTCCCAGAGAAGCTGTGGCTGCCCCTGGATCCCTGGAAGTGTCCAAAGCCAGGTTGGAGCAACCTGGGCTGGTGGAAGGTGTTCCTGCCCAGGGCAGGAGTGGCACTGGCTGGGCTTTGAGGTCCCTTCCAACCCAAACCATTCCAGGATTCCATCATTTGACCAGCTGCAGCCTGGGATGCCAAGCCAGATCCCCCAGCCTGACATGGACCATGGAATGCCGAGCTCTGCTCCTCAGGAGTTCCCTGCAGGGTCAGCAGAGCTCACCAGACCTTGGTCTGTGGGCACCTCAAATTCCCCTTGTGGGTCCTTCCAACTTGGGATATTCCATGATCCCCTTTCATTGCAACAGGAGTCTTTCCTTGGCATCGACAGATGCAGATAAATCAGGGAATATTTTAATACCATCCAAACCACAGGGCCAACTTCATCAAAGGCAGAAGAAGGGAAATCCCTGGGGGGAAAAAGAAAAAGAGAATATTTGACACTAATGTTGATGTTGCACCCAATTTGGTGTTCCTGCTTTAAGTAACACCCAAAGTCCTGCAGCCTCAGCGGACACGAGCCCTCAGACTTGCCTGGAAACAACAACAAAACCAAACGAAGGCAGTTTGGAGGCATTTCCTGGGAAAAAGATTCACGATTCTGTTTCCATGGAAGCGACAGCACATCCCAAGTGGCAGCAGAGCTGACAGAGAGTGGCTGGGAGAGTTAAAGTGCCATCTCCTGCTTGCGGGCAGAGCAGGGGGGCAGAGGTGGGAGATCCCTCCAGAAAGAACATGGGAAGATCCGAAAGGACACAGGGACATCTGGTGAGCTGGGAATCATAGAATCATAGAATTGATTGGGTTGGAAAAGACCTCCAAGATCATCAAGTCCAACCCTTGGTCCCACTCCAGTCCCTTTACCAGATCATGGCACTCAGTGCCATGTCCAATCTCAGTTTAAAAACCTCCAGGGACGGTGAATCCACCCCCTCTCTGGGCAGGCCATTCCAATGCCTGACCACTCTCTCTGGAAAGAATTTTTTTCTAATATCCAGCTTAAATTTCCCCTGGCAGAGCTTAAGCTCGTGCCCCCTTGTGCTATTGCTGAGTGCCTGGGAGAAGCTGGAGAATCTGGAGAGCTGGGGGCGTCCCCAGCTCTGCCATGAACTTCCCATGTCCCTTTGGGTGACTCAGGTAAGACACCTCCCAACTCCTGTGGAAATCAAGAATTGATTTCACTGGGCACTAAACCAGAGCCTACAACACCCCAGGCAGGCTCCTTTGGCACCCCATGGCTCGGGTTCGAGTCCAGCTTGCTGTGCCTGTTGTCTTTTACTCTCATTAGGAATAAAATCCTCTCCCTTCTCCATGGTTTCTCAGCTCCTCCAGACTTTAATACCTGCCCCTTCAGATCATTATAGAAAAGCTGTGAAACCCAGCACATGGAACCTTCAGGGGAGCCTTTCCTTGACTTTGGATAAGACACTTCAATTTTTGAAACTTGAGACATGGCGTGATGGGTAGAAGTGTTAAAGAATGAGGAGGGTGAGATGGGACAGAGATTTTAGGAAGAAAATATGTGCAAATTTCAGTGATTGCATTGAAAAGTCCTCCTTGGCTCCTGTAAGAAGCCACATCCAGAGAGAGGAGCAGCCACTGAGTGGCTGCTGAGCTGGAGCAGGATCTGGGATTAGTTCACTCTGGGTCTGAAAGCACAGTGTGAAAGGACAGGAGAACATCACACTGCCCCTTATTACAAATACCACACACGGTTTTGTTGGGATCTCCCACCTTCTGCTTCCTCATTCTTCACTCCTTTTAACCTGAAAAAGCGTCGTTGGCTCAGAATAGCTATTTTTTGGTATTATTTCAGGGGCACAGGGAGCAGTTTGCAACAGAATCCCAAATTACTTTGGCTGGAGCTTGGTTTGCCTCCTGTTTAAACACAGCCTTTGACCCCTGGGGCAAAGCCTGTGATGGAATCTCTGCCTTTCCTCTTCTCCAAGGTCTGACTGAGTGACTTTTGGGAAAAATGCACTTGAAAACAGCAAGAGTTGGGGAGCTGAGTGCAAGGGAGTGGTGGAATTCTCCAGCCTGGGCCATACAGGGCGTGGGGTTAAACAGTGGAGATGGAGCCATGAGATATATAAGGTGTATGGGAGGTAGGAGATATATGAGACAGAGATATGTGATATATAATATATATGGGAGATGTAATATATATGACATCAATAAGATGTATGACAGATACGAGATGGAGATATGAGAGACATGAGATGGAGATATGAGACATATAATATATATGACATATATATGAGATGGAGTTGTGAGATACATGAGGTAGAGATGTGCCACACAGGACCTGGGGTTAAATGATGGTACTGCTGACCTTAAAATGCAAGCAATCACCACCCAATGCACTAATTAATACAACAGCTGACTTTCAGCCCCTTGCCCAGAGCTGTGCCTGCCCCAGGCTGGCAGGGCAGGGCAGGGCAGGGTGAGTTGCTCGGGGCTCTGGGTTGCTGCTGGTGGTGGGGTTGCACTGTGATGGTTTCTGGCACTGCCTCTCAGCGAGGGAAGTGCTTTGTTCCTCCCTCAAGTGGCCCTTGGCTCTCTGGGGCTCCCCGAGGGATGCTGTGGGATGTCCACTCGGTTTACTTCTGTTGTGCACGCACTGGACAAGGTTCTGGCTGTGTTTGCCAAGGGAAAAGACAGGTTGCTGCTACTTAGGGGGAGTGTTTTTAATTGCATAGTATTGATTTCCTGGTGTCCTGGCGGAGCGTGTGCTCTGCTGTTGATGGATGCAATGCAGCGAGGGGCTGGTTCCTGTGCACAGATTAACTCTGAAATAACCCCTTTGCGTGGGGTTTAAACCCACTCTGCTATTTCGGGGTGTCCACCTCTACCTGAGCCACACAGGATTTCTCTTTCCTGTTGCTGGATTGACTGAAATACCCCAAACTGGGCATTTTCCTCTTTCTCTGCCATACTTTCTGCATTAACATAGCACCCCAGCAACACAGCACAGCCAGCCCACTACATTTGTAGTTCACATGTTGGATTCCCCCTCCTGTGGCTTTGGGTCATGGGAGAGGCTCCCAGAATTTTATGTTGCTGCCCCTTGCAATATGAAACAATCTGCAGAGCCCTCGGCATCCTCAGGGGGGAAAAGCTTAATTTTGCAAATACTTGGGTATAAACAGGTTAACACAGAGCTGTGGAGCAGAACCATTTCCTTTATCATTGCTCTTATGTGTTCTGCTAATACACGGTTCAGAGCTGGTAAATGACATCTGCATGTTGATGCAGGACCAGGGAGTTCTAAAATTGTTTTCACATTTATATGTAAAGCAATTACTGCTTTTCTTTTTATTTTTTTCTCTGCCTCATAACCTGAGAAGTGGAGCAGACATACAGGAAGTCTTACTTTTTATTTCACTCTGGTAGACTTGTAAAGCAGGCAGCTCTGGGGTACAGTGCAACAGGAGGCAAATGAAACCTGAATTTAGTTTTTATTGCATTACTTGCAGCCCCACAACGCAGGCAGAGACCTTCAGGTTGGGGAAGGGGGCGAAGAGGGACAGCCCAGCCTGTTCTGACAGTACAGCCATTTCCAATGGATGTGCATTCCTGGTGCTCAGTGCATCATTCCCAACACTTCTCTCCAGCCTGGCTGTTCTAATCTGTTGTATTTAAGGCACTGGGGAATACAATTTATTCCCCACCACCACCCCAGTTGTCACTTTGGAAACTGCTCTGCAAGAGGCTCCTCCGAGCCTGCGTGTTCTTTCATGGGGCTTAATTAATTCATTTGCAGAGTGTGTGTTTCTCTCCCTGCTCACTCTGCAAAGGTGCTAAGTCTTGTAATCGGAGAGGAAGAACCTGAACAGATTTGTTTTCACATTCCACATCTCGAGGCTGATTGAGTCAGACCTGGCAGCTCAGTGCTGGAAAAAGAGATGTCTTGGAGAGTACCACCAGTGCCTGGTGAGGACTATCCCAAGCAGAGCCCTCCTGGTGCCTGGGTGTCCCACCCAGCCCCTGGAATTTGTGCTGTGCTCCAACAAGGAGAACCTCATCCCTCCTGGGGCTTCAAGCCTGGGCTCCTGCAGCCCATCAGCACAAAATTCCTTAAAAAAGAGGAGGAATGAGGATCCTGTGGCTGTGTGGGGTGTGGAACATCTGCTTTTCATAGACTCATAGAACCAAAGAGTGGTTTGGGTCAGAAGGGACCTAAAAATTCATCTGCTTCCACCCCTTGCCATGGGCAGGGACACCTTCCACAAGACCAGGTTGCTCCAAGCCCCTTCCAGGCTGGCCTTGGACACTTGAAGGGATGGGGAAGCCACAGCTTCTCATTTGTTGGGTCTGGACTCTGGGTTTGTGCGTGGCTGCCCAAGGATTTCTGGGGTGGATGGGACTCTCTTGCTCTTTGTCCATCATTTTAAGGGCTAGGAAGACTCTGAGGATTTCATCTGCTGAAAGACCTTGGTGTGTCTGTGAGATGGAGATTCCTGCTTGGATCCTTATCCTTTAACGCTCCTTCATTTGGGAAGAGCAATTGTTTTTAAGATTTTAAAATCAGAAACACTGCTGTCCATGCCTAAGACACAGAGCTGCTGGGGAGGGGTTTGTTGTGGCTGAAGAGGTTTATTTTCTGCAGAAGCTGGATGGGCTGAACCCTAAAGCGCTTTCTTGCTCTCTGTAAGCTGCACTGCATCCTAAATAATTGTATTTAAATGTGCTGAAAGGCACCTAATCCAAGAAAACCGAGGGCAAAATGCCTGGGAATGTTTCAACTTTCAGGCATCTTCTGACACATGGACAGGAGTAGTTCAGATTTGACTGTATCTTACCCTTGTAAGGATGCCTGTTTATGTATTAAAGTATATAATTTGGGGTCCCTCTCTGTGAAGGGAGGGGGTTGTTCAGTAGCACATTGTCAGGGTTATGGTTTTTAGAGATCTTCCTGCCCAGGCAACTTTAAAAGCTTAAGGCTTAAAAAAAAATAGGGGGAAAAGTTGTTGTTAACAATAATTTATCATGGAAAAATATTTACATAGACAAAAATATTTCACTCAGCATGTTGGGGCCAGGAATAAACCCATCTCTTGTCCTGTAGCTCTCATATATTATTCATACTTGCTGTTTCAGTAGCACATTGTCAGGGTTATGGTTTTTAGAGATCTTCCTGCCCAGGCAACTTTAAAAGCTTAAGGCTTAAAAAAAAATAGGGGGAAAAGTTGTTGTTAACAATAATTTATCATGGAAAAATATTTACATAGACAAAAATATTTCACTCAGCATGTTGGGGCCAGGAATAAACCCATCTCTTGTCCTGTAGCTCTCATATATTATTCATACTTGCTGTTTGGCTCTTTTCATGTAGAGATCTCAAAGCATTTTGCAAATGAAGATGTAAATTGTTCTCCTTGTTTCATCCAGGACTGGCTTAGAGAGAGAAACCACTGCACTGTAGGACCACCAGAGACCGGGAATTCAAGCCAGTCCAGTGCCTTATAAACTGGATTCTGGAGGTGCTGTTTTCATCAAGGGTGGAGAACATGGTGGGATTAATTAGCTGGGAGGAAAAGGCAAGGTGGAGAAGCTGGTGGCAGGGTAAGAAGATTTAGAAGGGATGGGAAAAGCAGATGTTGGGCAAGGAGTAAGTGAGGAGGTTCCTCTGTGTGGCTGGAGGGGACTGGAATGACCCGAGCTGGTGGGGACGGGGAGGAGGATGTGTGTGCTCTGTCCCCAGTGCTGCCAGGGAGCTGAAACACCTCCACAAGGAACCGTGTCCATGCTTCTCCAGCAGCATCACAGGCACTGAACCTGCAGCCCTTCAATAGGCAGAGCCTCCTAACCCGTTTTTGCACCTTTATAATTAACACCAAATATCGAACTAACTTTGCAAAAGGGAGAGTTCCCCCTTCAAAGCCTCTGTTAAAACACGACCCCTTGTCCTTGTGCCCATTTGCAAGTCACCCGATGTGGCCTCTCGTGTACAAATGATGCTGATGGTTCTGCTGCTGAAAACCTGCAACGCTCCCATCCAGGTGACGACACAGCTTAGATTTCTGAGGCTCAAAATGTCACTCTGGGCCTGCCAGGATGTTTGATTTCATTCCAGGCATAAAGAAACAAATTGCCTTTAATGGCAGCATCGTCAGAAAAAGGCCTCCCTCGCTTTTTCATGTCACTTCCAAGTGCCTTGTTGATATTTTTATGGATTTTTATAACCCAGCTTGTTACACAGCAGCAAGAGCCATGCCAGGTTCTTGGGGAGCAGGATGCAGGGAGGCTGAGCTATAATAAGAACTCGTACACTCGTGGTTTTAACATCTTTGACTTCAAAGCAAGGAGCTGATGTGATCTTTCATCGTCTCAGCTGTTGTTTACCAGCTTCCTACAGATGCTGTTTGAACTACCAAACCCCACATTTCCTGGTCGGAGTGAGGAATTCCCTCGGTGGCTGAGGCTCAGGAGTCCTCACTGAATGATGCCACTAACGAGAAGGGGCTCAACCATTTAAGTGTTGGGTATCACCTTTCAGTCAAGGAAGAACTGCCCCACATTGCTGTGGCTCAGCTCCTTATTTTCTGCTCTGAGGGGGAAAAACCCACCAGTCCAGGGCTGGATTTTGGGGACCACGAGCAGAGGGATGTGCTCTCAGTGCAGGGGCTGCTCTTTGGACCTGCTGCTTTCACTCTTTTCCTGGCACTTTGGTCCTGCTACAGAAGGTGATGAAACTTCCAAACATACTGAAATAAGTATGTTGTGATAAAAATGGGATGAGGCTTCTGTGTGCCAGACTGGCCCTTCAAATAGGCACTGATTTGCCTTTCAGTGGACAGGGGAGTGGCCAGCCAGGACTTCTTTTCCCATTATTTATATCATAGAATCCTGGAATGGTTTGGGTTGGAAGGGACCTTAAAGGTCTTCTCATCCCACCCTGTGCCATGGGCAGGGAGACCTTCCACGAGCCCAGGTTGCTCCAAACCCCATCCAACCCAGCCTGGGACACTCCCAGGGAGTTCCAGTCTCCTGTGTAATTGTAAGGATGGTTTTGGTGACAATACATTGTTCAGCTGCAGGGACATCAGGACATTGAGGCTGTTTACATCCCCCTGCAGTGTCCCTGTTCCAAGGAGCTGATGGTCTGAGCAGGAAAGGGTTGGGAAGGAAAAAGGGCTCAGGAAGTGATTTGCTGGGTGCTGTTCAGCAAGCAGGTGGCAGTGATGGGAAGCAGAAGGTGATTCTGTGGGGCACCTCTTGCTCGGCTGTTCTCTGGTTGCTTTATTGGTGACGAAATGCTCTTGAAAGTTGAGGTTTGTGATTGACCCACCCAGTGCACTGATGGGATCTGTGCTGCAGGGAAAAGGGGCTGCTGGGAAGGATGATCCCTCTGGGAAGGGAAAGAGCAGGAGGCACAGGAACCATCATTTTAGAGCTGTAGGTAATTATAAATAAATGCATCTATGGTATAGGTATGTGAGTTTAGACCTTCGGAGCTCCATGAAGGGGTGAGGCAGGAGCTGTGTCACTCTGTGGAGTGGAACTGCTGAAGGGCCAGGATTCCCTTTGGTTCCCAGCAAACTGCAGGCTCCCAGCCTCCTTTTCCAAGCATTTCTATGGAAACCTGCAGGCTCAGAAACCACCCGGGCCCAGCCAGCTGAAAATGCCCCTCTTTGGGTGGTTGCAGGTTCCACTCAATCCCTCATGTTGGAAGACTCTTGTCTCCAGTGCAGTTTTGTTGAACAAGACTTTAATTGTCCTGAAAGAGAAACGAAACTGGTTTTCAAAGCCATCAGGGCACCTAAGCAAAATAAACATTCTGTAGGGCAACTTCCACGCCATTTCTGTGTTGACTTTCTGGGGGATTTTTTCTTCCCCTGCCAAAGAGCCACCTCTTAGAGTACAAGGCAAACCCACCGTGTTGGAGTCCTACTCTGCTCTTAATATTTCCTAATAAAACAGCATTCTGAAATGAAAAGGAATTTTTCCAAGGAGCACGTGTGGGAAAACGATGGAGGGTCTCATTTCATGCAGATCCAAGAATAATTTTGCCACCGTTTGGGATGCTTGGATATTTAGTCTGCATCAGAGGCCTGGGACCTTTATCAATCAAAGAGCCACTTTGTCATTAAATGGAATCTGGGGGTCGCCCTGAGATTAAATTCCATGCAGAATCTGGGAAATAAGGGGGTGATTCTCAGCTGCACTGAGGCTCCTTTGTGCCCCTCCAGTGCCAAAAAAAAAGGCCCCCAGGACTTTATTTTGCATCAGATCTTTCATAAAATCTATTCACCCGAAGTGCTCTAGGGTTAAAATTAATTCAGTTAATGAGTTAAATAACTGCCAAGGGAGAGAGAAATTAAGAGTCACGGGCAAGGGGGAAAAGAGATGCTTCCAGCTGAGTTTAGAAGAGAGTGTGAATGAGTTGAAGGGGAAAAGAGACGCTGAGAAGATGCACTGATGGGCAAGAGCTGGGGAGGAGAAAGCTCTGACGCCTCGAGGGTCGGATTATCTGAAGGAAGGAGGAAGGGCCCCTTTCTGCAGGAGAACTGCTGCCAGTGGAAGTTGATTTAATGCTCGGCACAGGCTGCTGGAGGTTTGCACTCAGAGCTCAAAAGCCTGCACGGGCTGTGCCAACACTCCCCTTTCCGTGTTTCCAACGCAATAGAAATGACCAGGGAGCAGATTCCCGTCGCATCAGGCATTTTAGGAAAGAAAAGGTGGTCTTTTGACTCTCAGGACCATTTCATAGAATCACAGGTTGGAAAAGCCCTCCCAGCCCATGGAGTCCACCCTGTCCCCTCCTTGTGCCCAGCCCAGAGCACTCAGTGCCACGGCCAGTCCTGCCTTGGGCACCTCCAGGGCTGGGCACTCCAAACCTCCCTGGGCAACCCCTTCCAGTGTCTGACCACCCTTTCCATGGGGGAATTCCTCCCGAATTTGGGCCAGACGGAGCTGTAGCTTGTGGGTAAATTAACTTCTCCCGCATCTGCATTCCTCTACGTCTTTAGCAAGCCTTTAATGAATATTTGCTGGACTCCTGGATCTGAATCTACCAATGGTCTAGACAACAAAGAGCATTTGAACAGATGTTTTTCAAGTGAGCCATTCTTTCCTCCTTTTAATAGAATGTCTGCCTTCACGTGAGGCAGGACTGAGCCTGAAAGCAACTGTGCTCCGTCAGGCTTTAAACAACTCACAGTTCTGAGCACGCTCGGGCTCATGACGTTCCTTACGCTTTAAGAAGCCTCTGAGGCCCACAAACAGAAGTTTTACATTTAATAGTTTGGATAGGAACAGCCTTGATTCATTTCCCTCCATTTTATAATCGTTGCTCTATCACGGTGTGATTATAGGAGGTGCCTTGCAAGCTTGGAGAGCAGTAAATGCAGACCTGGATTTGCTCAGCAGAACTTGTTCAGGGCTTTACAAGAAATATTCAGACTAACTCATCTGACAAAAGTCAGTTTAAAAAAAAAAACACCAAACCCCAAAAAACCCCCAACCCGCAAACCCCCCAAAGCCCAAGTGCCTTATTTGAGGAATGTAAATAAAACACGTCCTGGATATTCTCTGAGCTGGGATATGGGCAGCCTTTGGGTGGTGATGTAAGAGGGAATTCGGCCCCACTTAATGCTCGCTCTGTGTGAAGTTTGGGAGCTCTTTAAGTCAGGAATGGGGAGGGAGGGAGGAACTGGGAGCTTTAGTGATGCTGCCTCGACAGCAGGGGCTGAAACGTCCCGCCCTGCACACGTGGGTGGGTTCGGGGTAAAACACCAGGAGGATTCCCCCGAGACACATTTCTGCCACAGCCCCACTCAGAAATTTGGAGGAGGATTCCCAGGACATTTTGTGTTGCTCCAGAAGGCCCTATAAAGCAGCCCTGGGTAAGACAGACATCCAAAGGGGTTCTCCTGCGGGCCCTGGAGCTTGGAAAGGCTCCGATTTCCACAAATCCTTCTGTGAACCCAGAGGCAAAATTTGGATTTCACATGTTGAGTTAGTGCCAGGTCTAAGGCGAGAACTGGGTGCCTGTTTGGAGGGAAAAGAGCAATTAAGATAATTTTTCTAGACTGTGTCTATTCAGTGCCCATGGACTCAGCTCTCCCATATGGTCTTGTTTCTTCTTCATCTCCATGGCCCAGGGACGAGCACATGAAACTCTTTAAGAACAGGGGCTGCCTCCAGCCTGTTGTTTTTGGATCCTGTGCATCCCTCTGTTTGATTTGGACATACCTACAACCACAAAGTGTAGGTCTGAGGGAGTTTCTCTGCAAGCCTCATTTTCTTTCTCATCTGTGAACCAGGATAGATAATTCCTGCCTTACGGGCATGTAAATCTTAATAGTTTAGTCCCCAGTTCAGCAAAGCACTTGAGCACATTCTGTTGGAGTAAATGGGATTTTAATTCTGTGATTACATTTTTTGGTGAACTCGGGCCACAATAAAGTACTTGGAGATCATTGGAATTAGAGGTGTTACAGAACTGTAATGTCATTATCAGTATTTGGCAGTAAAATAAACCGCAGTGGTACTAATCCAAGTAATAAATGGGGCTTGGTCATTTCAAACATATCATTTAGATTTGACAAATAGCTTGAGATGCTCAGGAATGATGGTTTTTCCTGGCTATTTTGGGTTTCTTCGGTTTATTTAAAATGCAATAACTCAGTGGCTTAAAGTGCTTTGCTGGCCGTTGGGAATGCAGTTCCAGCTCCTTTGTGGCAGTGGTTGAATCCACAATTCTGGGGTCTGTGTGGCTGTCAGCGGGTTCAGGATTAGGACTTCTCCAGCCATTCTGTGCCCAATTATGTATTTTACATAAATAACTATACAAGTGATGCCTGTGAAGGGGCAGGGCCCAGCCATGGGGGGTGCCAGTGGTGCTGCCCCTTGCCCAGGCACTCTGTGTGCAGCTGTGGTGCCCACAGCTGGATACCCACAGCTGGATACCCACACCTGGATGCCCACAGCCAGATGCCCACAGCTGCATGCCCACACCTGGATACCCACAGCTGGATGCCCACACCTGGATACCCACAGCTGGATACCCACAGCTGGATGCCCACAGCCGGATGTCCACAACTGGATGCCCACACCTGCATGCCCACACCTGCATGCCCACACCTGCATGCCCACAGCCAGATGTCCACAGCTGGATGCCCACAGCTGGATGACCACAGCTGGCACCTTGGAGCACCAGCTGCAGGAAAGGACCAGCACAGGGAGGGAGAGCACCAGGGAAGGCAGGAGGAGGCTGGAAGGAAAGCCCAGCAGCCTGTTTACATCACCTCGGAGCTCATCACCCTCCATGTCCAGACAATCCTCTAATTGTCTTCCCTCCTAAGCAGCAGCTCCGGTGACATTCCAGACCTTGACCTCTGCCCTGTCCAGCGCCAAAGAAGTGCCGGGAGGAATCATGTAACGCTGGGCATTAAAGATTGCTGGCAAAGGCCAAGGGGTCAACCTGCTGTGGAGTCTGAGCAACAATGCTGAGAAAAAGCTGCCGGGCTCGGCGTCTGAGTGGTGGTGACACCCAGAAACCAAGGGATGAGGCTGGAGCTGCGCCGGGAAGGGGGAATGTGCAACCCCAGGGTGGCCGAGGCATTCCATCCTCTGTTTTATAAAGAGCCTGGGCAATCCTTGGTCAAGAAATGGGCTTTAAATATTCTGTTTCTGAGTATTCTTGGATGCTGTGGCTTGGGATGTCTCCAGAGCAAAGGGGTTATTTGTGTTAGAGCCCTAAAAATAACAGCAGTGGCTGTGGATTGGGGATTTTTGGAGATGGGAATCAATACCAGCCACAGCTGAAAATCTGCAAGAACCTGCTGAGGGAAAAGGCTCCAAAAGTCTGTGATTGCACTGGGAAATACCAGCCTGTCAGAGCACCCTCTGGGTTCCAATCCCTTGGCCCCAAAAGGCACTCTGTGTATGAGTTGTCCAAATGAGGACCCTCGTGGCCACTGCTGTCAAAGCCCCCCTTCTGCACAAATCTGCCACTGCAAAGGTGGGCTTGGCATGTTGGAGGAGGAGACTGAGCTTATGATCTGAAGGTCCAGTTCAGGGAGATAATTCAGCATATTGGTAGTTTTAGGAGACCTCTCATTAGAGATGTCCTGGAATACAGTCTCCAGTTAGGCTGGACATGTGTTCTTTAATAACAGCTGCTCTTATCGCCTGACTTTGATTTTCTATAAACTCCTCAGGTTGTCTTTCCTTTCAAATAATGAGAAATGAGCTCGTAAATGTATCAAAACTCCAAGTGGTGCAAACCAAGGTAACCATTAAAATCTGTGGAGCTCTGCCAGTTTACATCCGTTAAAGATCTGCCTTTCTATTCCCAGGCATGTGAAAGGTGTTACTGCGTAAATGACTGCAAAAATTATTGCTGAAAGGTTTTATGCTCAAAGGCAGATCAGGTATCTGGTCCAGGGAGGGCACATCCATTGCTACAGAAGGAAATAAAGGAGAGAAAATTGGGAAGTGCGAACTGATATTTTTAGAAGCTTTATAATGACAGGTCACATTCTCAAGGACTGTAAAGTGGCAATTCCAACACCAATTATTCAAGAGGAGCAAAAAAGATTCCGGTGAGCAATTACAGTTTAACACCAGTTGTGGGAAAAATATTCGGAGCCTTTTTATGGGGTCTGCGGAGGGAACAGCTTGAGAAGGGTAATTTGATTAGAGATGGCCAACGTGGGCTTTTGATGGGGGGTTTAACTAACTGAGGATTCTTCCCGGGGATTGCTGCCATGGGAGGGATGGAGATGGGTGGGATGGCGTGTTCTTGCTCTGCATTTCAGGAGGGGCAAACTGGGATGGAAGGGCGGGAGCTGCTCTTGGTCTCACTGAGCTGTGCTGCTGAAACGACTGGAACGTGGTGAAAAGAGGGGAACGAGGAATCCTCTTTGCCACGTGGGGCTGTGAAAAGCAGATTTTGCTTGAAGAAGTGACATTTGTAGAGTGTTAACGAGGCTCAGGACTAACGAGGAGGTGGAATTTGGCCTTGGATCTCCTCTGTCTGCACACACAGATTTCTGCCCCAAGGTATCTCCAGTGGCAGGGGCTGCTTTGGGTTGCAAAAACTGAAATATTTGATCAGACATCTAATAGAAATCTAAAATCCAATACCGTTTCAAATGTCTAAGGGTTGAAATGTGGTTATTGCTTTTAAAATACGTTGCCATCACCTGGGTAGACTCCAGTGTGAGGTTTGGTGCTCACACATCCTGCTCTCCTTCCAAGGGCCTGACCTGGCTGGGATTTGGCCAATCCCCACTCCCAGGAATTTGTAGATTACACAGGTGGGAAAAAAGGGACACCCAGGTACACGGAGGGTTATTGGTCCATCACAGCCTCCCAGTTCTCCCAGAGCTCCAGGGGTGTTTGTTCAATGCCCTGAGCACAGGGTGGGGTTGTTGGGGTGTCTGTGCAGGGCCATGAGCTGCTCTCTGATCCCTGGGGGTCCCTCCAGCTCAGGATATCCCATAATTTCTGATTCACACACAACAGGTCTTTTGGTGGGGGTCAGCAAACGATGCTGACCCATCCTGAGCGTGTTGGACTGGGTGGTACCCACTGGTTTCAAAGTGCAGCCCTTTGTCATGCTGAGACCCCCATTTGGGGAAGGAATAATTGGAATATCACAACCAGCTCCCACGGATTCCATCTCCTCTGTGTTCTGGCACTGCAATAACAGCAGCACGGGCAGGAATCAGAGCCCTCTGAGATTTCAGCTCTGCTGTAAACTCTCTGGGGCCAATGTTTCCTTCTGGTTTTTGTGATTTTGAACACCCCCATGCCAAGGTGTGCCAGTCCACGAGTGCCTTCCTTGGGAAGTGCCTCGGGACAAACAAAACCTACCACGTCCTGCAAGGAAATGGTTGGGAAATGAAGAGTGACTGTGTGTTGCTGTTATTGTAAATCCAGAAATGTTTACTCATTGTTTCTAAATGGGTTTGGATCATCGTGAATGAAAGTGAAACAAGATACAAGCCTGCAATGACATGCATAAATACATAATTAAGTATATTTCCCTTCCATGTGGAGAGGATTAGCTCCCCTGCCTCAGCAGGGAGTTCTTCACTTGGTGTCTGCTTTGGTGTCCCTCTCTCTCTGACAGCTCACGGAGGTAACTGAGGGGGAATTCACTCTCTGCCTAATGAATCTTGGAATAAGACTTGGAGGGCATTGGGAAAGAAGTGATTACCTCTGAAACCAGAAGTTTCGGGACCTGCGGGGCTGTCCTGTATCCTGACTGCTCCTTCTGCCCCTAAGTGGGCCCTAAGGGATGGCAGTGCCCACCTTCCCAGGGCTTCTTGCTTGGTCACAAATGCAGGCAGGGAGGGAGGGACGTGCCTGGTAAATGCTGAAGTGGCAGCAAAAGCTCCTGAACAGAACTCGGGTTTCATAACTTGAGAAATATTTTATCACCCCTGTGAGCTGAACCTCTGCAAAATCAATAGCACTGGAGAGTTGCCCGTATTGATCCGAAAGGCTGGGCTGTATTGAAATATTCATGTGTGTGTGTGTGTGTCCGTGTGTGGCTCAGGGACCCAAACGGGGGCAGCTTTCACAGGGGGAAACGGTCTCAGCTTTCATTTTAACTACATTAAGACTCTTCGGTGCCTTGAAAAGCACACACTCAGAAGGGTCTGAATTTGTTTGTCTGGCAGTCAGAGAGAAATGCATTCTCATTATTATTATTTCCCTTAAATGACAAACTGTTGGGAGGAAGAAGTCAAGGAGATCTGATAAAATTAGCACCACGTTCCCCCGGGGCTCTCCGGGCTTGCTTTGTTTGCAAAGCCAATTTGGACACTGCGGCTTTGATCTTCACTTTCAGTATTTGAGCAGGCATGTTTAGTATCACTCATTTCACAGGAGATTTGGGATTCAAGTTTCTTCAACAATCTCCAAAGCACTACATTAGAAAGGGAATTGTCTGCCAGTCGTCTTAGAATCTCAATACCCTTGGTACTAATTTGATGTGATGCATTTCACCAGATGTGTCTACCTGAGCCATGTTTTATGCCCAAGAGGGTTGTGCTACTGTAGAGTATTAAACTTGGCTCTTCCCTCTCCTTCCTCCCCTCCCTTTTCTTCCAAGAGCACTTCGATGAAAAGCATCCATAATTTTAATCTGCATATAGGTGTGACAAGGTACAAATATCTGGGAGGAAGAGTGTGTGTGCCAGGCAGGATTTGTGCAAAGAGAACAGAACAAGGAGGAAAAAATGCCAATAAACCCTCAAAATATTATAAGAAACTAATGCTTACATATAGGCTGATTGATAGATAATTTGTTCACTCAAACTCGAAGACCTGCCACTTTACTTTTTATTTTTTCTCTAATCATGGATGTAAAGAGAAAGACTGAGAAAGGAGAAACAGAGAAAAGGGGAGAATTATCCTTTAAGGAAAACTATTGGCTCTGTAGGCTGCCAGTGGGCTGAAAATGCTATTATGGGAATAGGCAGCTCCATAATCTTCCTGATAAAAGACCTGGAGTGCAGGTTATCGAGGATTTCTCTGTACTTTGTGCGTGGTTGTGGAGCCCAGGCCTCCAATGGGAGGAAAAATAAGGGCAGTCAGAACTGATCTCTTTCTTAACTCTCCATCACGAGTAAATTCACCCCTGGTTAAAACAGTTACAGGGAATAAAAACCAGTCCCCCAGGGAGGCAGCGCTTCAATCAGTGGCTCAGACTGAGCAGAAGCCCAGGCTCTGGTGGTGCTGGGGACAGGGAGCAGCTCCTTCCCCCAGCCGTGTCCCAAAGGAGTCACCCGCTGTTGGTTTGGGAGCTGGGTCATCACAGTTGCCTCCCTTAATCCCTTTCAAATCAAACAATCAGAAATATTGCTGCAGAACGGAGCTTTCTAGAAAAGGGAATCTCCAGGCTGGACATAAATCCCAACCTCTGCTCCAACCACACTGTGCCACTTGGTGTGGGATGCCAGGGCTGGTCCAGCCTCTCATTCAGTCAGTCTGGGAGGGCATCATTTGGTTGCCTGAATCCCGTTTTTATCCATGTGACTCTTACAAAGCCTCCCTGTAGTGGAAAAAAAAAAAGCATCCTTGGCATTCTTTATTTATTTCCATCCCTCAATGGCAAAGTAAACTGAATGTTTAAGCAACTGACATCAAAGATGTGATTCCTCTGAAGCTAAAAAGCCTATTAATCACAATTTTAAAGTGTTCTTTAATTACCCTGTAATAAAACGACACGCGCAGAGCGGGAGGGAAAATTGTGTACTTTTAGAGTTCCTCTTGCTTGTTTGTGTTTCAAATCTCTCCGGAAATCCTCGTTGATCCCTCTTGCTCCTGCTGCTTAATTCCATTCCACCTCAGCTATTGTGCATCCCTGGCTGTGTTAACCGTGTCCTGGGCAGGGAAAACGTGGGGAGGGAGAGCAGGGAGTGCTGCTGGACGGTGGGAACTGCATCTCCTGAGGGAATGAGGTGGCTGTGGGACATGGAGATCCTCCTGGGCTGAAGGCAGGGATGCTCCTTGCTACGGTGGGTATTGAGGGCACAGGGACCATTCCCACCTGGACCCTGAGTCTGTGCTGTGTCCTGGGAGAACTGGACCTGGAATCCTTCCCTAAACTGCAAACTGGGAGATCCAGAACCAGCAGATGGTGCTGGAGGTTCCACAACAGAGACCAGGGCTGTGTAGGACCAAACCAGCTCCCTCCAGTCAAGTTGGATCCTTGAAAATGGGCTCTGGATACGAGCACTGGAGCAGGGAGATGGGAAGAGACAGGAAAGGGGGTTTGGGTAACACTCAGAGGGATCTGAGATGTAGAAAAGGAGCTCTAAGGAACAGGACAAGGTAAAACTGGAAAGGTGCCCCAGGGTTTGGGCACAGCCCCAGAGCTCCAGGAGCGCTTGGACAACACTCTGAGGGGCAGGGGGGGATTGTTGGGGTGTCTGTGCAGGGCCAGGGGTTGGACTCTGACCCCTGTGGGTCCATCCCAAGTCAGGATATTCTATGATGATTCTATGAAATCTTTGTTGGAAACTTCTTGGTAAAACCATCAGGTTTGTAAAGGAAAGAGAGTGAAAAATTAGGTCAGGGTGGGGCATCTCCTCCTGCCACGCTGAGAAGGGGGAACTGGGTCGTAGTGGGAGAAAAATCCTTGGGAATACAAAGAAAATTCAAGGGACAGCAAAACCAAATCCCACCTTTGCGGGTCCTTGAAACCCTCTGCAAGTTTTTAACAGTTGAGATTATTCCTAACCTGGGGCCAGCCGTTGCCAGCAGAGGCTGCTCAGCTGCGAGCCCGTCTCCTTGGGCAGGGCTGATGGTCCTCCTCTCCCTGGAAGGAGGAAGGACTGGGAGCTGGAGCTGGAGAAGGGCTCAATCCCATTTTCCATGGGCAGTCGAGCTCTGCTGGTGTGTTTTGGGTTTGAATTCGCTGCTGTTGCCAAACTCAGCCAAGTGGGTACGTTCTGAGTTGATCTGTTTTCAAACCCAGACAGTTGTTAATGAAACAGTTGCTGTTTTGTTGACAGAACATTAATTACTTGATCTTAGGACTTGGTAATTGCACGGGCCCCCTCTGTATACATCACTAATTACATTAGCAATTATATGGCATTTTAAAGACAAAGAAGTGACTGCAGCAGTCGAAGCGTTGGAGGGACCCTGCTGGCAGATTCCAGTCAAGCTCCTGCCACGGCAGTGAGGTGTTGGGAGAAGTCCTTCTCCATCCCAGTCCTGCAGGAACACCTCTTGGTTATGGAATGTTGTTTCAGCCACTTAGACCCAAGAGTCTGGAGGAAAGGTGCTTGAATTTCTCCTCGTGGTTAGTTACGTCCTCAAAATGGATCCATGACATTCTCAAAAGGCTGCTTGCTGTTGGAAATATTTCTTTCTCTATTAGTCATAGAAGCAACTGAGTCATAGCTTAAAAGTCATGATTTAAATTAAAAATACCCAGCCCTCCAAACATGGCTTGATCCACTGTTAAGCGAGAAGCTGCCACTGATTTTGATGGTGGCAAGATGACAGCAAGCACCTTCTCATTCCACAGCCAGTTACTAATTGGTGTTCCCAGCTAAGAAGCACCAACCTCCGTGTCCCCTCTGGCTGGAGCTGGATGAGTTCCCCCAAGCGCACGCACCACAAACCTTGCAGAAGGTTAACAAGAAAACACGTTCCACCCGTGTCTCCCTGCAAAAAAAAGACCTGGAAAAGGCCGGGTTGGAGTTCTGTCCTCCCCGTGGGGTTGTTTTTGTTGTTAACTTTGCACAAACCCACAGCAGGACAGCTGAGGTTTCCCTTTCCCACCCTCTCCTTGTGGTGCTCCCTCCCAACCTTCTGATGTTGCTCCATGGGCTGGGATTTGGGGCTTTTCCTTGGATGGGAAGAGTTGGGTTTCCACTGCTGTTTGCCCACCCTGGCTCTGTCCTGGCTGCTCTGTCAGCACCCTCTGCCCCAGCCACCAGCTGCTGGGAGCTCCAGAGCTGCCCACCGGCTTAATGAGACATTCCCACTTAACTAACCTGGTGCAGATTAAAGCCTCAGATCTTTGCACCTCGACAGCTGCGTGTTGTCACGGAGATAAATATTTTAACTGCTCTGGCAATTCCCCGGCTGCCCCTGAGCAAGTGGCTTGTGTTTCACTGGCTGTTAAAGCGAAATTCGCATTTTTACCCCGTTAAAGTGAAATTCAGGTTTTTACCGAGAGCCACCTAGAAAAGAGCTGTAAAGGAAAAATAAAAAATAAAAAAAAAAAAAAAAAGGGGGTGGGAGAGAATATTCTGTTCCAGAAGGTGTTTCTGAACCTGGAGACTGTGCTCAGGCTCCCAAGGCAAGGACATCCCATGTGGTCACTGACCACTGTGGGAGAGTTCCCATTTATCCCTGTTCTTGGGAGGAATGTTCCCTTGGTGTTCCCAAGAACTCTTTCCAAATCCAACTTTTCCTTTGGTTGAACCTTTGCAGTAATTTTCATTCAAGGAGATGGAATATTCCTGGTTCAGAGAGTCAATGACCATTTTCCAAGTGCTTGTCAGTGTTTTCTATGTCCCCATGAATGAGGTGGGCACTGCACAAGAGGGAATCCATAGAATTCAGGTATTTTTTGGAGCAGGTGTGACTCCCCCCTGCAGCATAAATTTGGGGTTTGCTCAGAGCTGTGCACAAAGACAGCGCCTAAAACACGAGCGAGGATCCCAAATTTAGTCCAGGATCAGTCCTGGTTTGGTTTTTGGGTTTGTGCTTTGACCAATTGCAACGAAAAGGGAAGGTCTCTAAAAATGACAGTCCCCCTCTCCTACCTTTGGAGTCCTTTCCTCCCCAAAAAGCACTCAACTCTCACACAGTGTCCATTTTTTCACCGCTTGTAATTCAGGAATGGTCAGAAGAGACCATTAATTATTATCTTATCAATTATCTTATTCCATGCCCAGTATGACCCCAGTCTGGCTCTACCAGACTATGTGTGGATGTTTTACAGACCAGCATCAAAGCTCGATTTAAAAACCCTCACACAGCACAGAATTATCATTTTTAAGTGTTATTGTTACCCTGAGTGACCCATAAAGATGACAAAGGATATTGAACATGCTGAAATTATGATAATTCCCCCCCGTTTTTACAGTACAAAAATTTTATTTTTTTTTTTGTTAGGATAATTTAAAGTTTAAAACTGAAGTAGACATATTCATTTTACAAACAAGATATTCTTCCATAAGTAGGACCATTAAAAACAGTAAACAAAACAACAAAAAAAACCCCCAAAAGCTATTTTTTACAAAAGCTCTGTGCATAGCAACTTCATACTGTGCATAACTGACAAAGCAAAAAAGAACCTAAAAAACAACCAGCCAACTCCAAAACTATACAGGAGGGGGAAATGAGGCCTTAATTTACAGAAGGTTTTGGAAAACCATGCATATTGGAAGTGTGCAAAGAAATGGGGAGAGGAAGATGCTCTACCAGGATAAATAAGGAGAGAAACCCAAAGTTTGGGTAAAATTTGCCATTGCCTGTTGTGACACTTCCATCTTTCCAGTGGCAGAGAGGAAAGTCTGGACAGCAAGAGCTACAAGAGGACGAATTTGCTCAACACATTGAAAAAAAATCCTTGCACAGATATTTTTACATGATTGGTTTTGTCCTTCTCCGTGGGTGTTTTGCCCCTGCCAAAGTCCTTTTCCTCGGCCAGGGGTTTCTGGTTGTGTTTATTTACAGGGATTTTTCCCCTGGAAAGCCACCGGTCAGTTGTACCCCCCCACCTCAGGCACCACCATTTCCACGTTGGGAGCAAAATCCATGACCAGGATCCTTCCTAAGTTTGGGCTTCGAGCCATTTTTGGGGCTCGAATCAAACCAGAAAAAAGCCCTTTTTTTATCGTGTTTGCACCAACTCGTGTCTCCTCCTGCAAGTCCTCGGAGCTGCTTTCTAGGGAGGTTTTGCTTCTCACTCGGGCTCGTGGCTCTTGAGCAACTGGACAGAGCTCAGAAAAATACCTGAAGTGTGAAAAGAATGTGGAGCATTTCCCAAATTTTACTCTGCTTTTTATTGCCAGCCTGTCATTTTTTCCCCCCTCTGAATCTTTCCCAGCCCTCGGTGTTGTGGTGGATCTTTTTCATCTGCCTGTGCTGACTAAGCAAGAATGAAAAAGAATGCTGGACAATTAACAGAATAGGTTAGTTTTGTTGTGTTGTGTTTTTTTTTTTCCCCATGAAATGTCTCAATTTTTTAAATTGGAAACCTTTTTGACTGAGATTTTTAAATGAAAATCATATTTGTTTAAAAAAAAAAACCCTAATCCTCTGATTTAAAGTAGCAGGTGGTCTAGAAATTTCTGTTGATCTGGAATATTTGCTGGCCTGGGAATTTCTGAGTCTATTTGAAGATAAATTTTAAAAGTAGCCTGTACAGAGAAGGGTGGGAAGGGAAATCCACCATCTTAATGCTTTGGAGCTGCTTGAGGGGTTTTTAGGAGGTCAAAATAGAGGAAGGAATATGATAAAAATGAGCCTGGTCCAAGCTAATTTTTTAAATCTACGACTCAATGTACTTTACACTGAAATTTATGGAACTTTTAATCCCAGCTTTGCTAATCCTCAATCTGTTTTTTTTTTATGTCTAATTCCAAACAGGAATTTAGACCTCCAGAGTGGGAGGGATATTGGAGATATTGCTGGGATATTGGAAACTATGAATGTGTGAAATATTTTGGAGCTTGGGGGAGTTTTTTGTGGTTATTTTGCTGTTCTGAACATCCACGACCAGGTCAGACCCCGCGCCCTGTTGTGTTATCAAAGGGGGACAGACAGTGACAATTCCAGGCTTTTTAACACCTGGCATTCCTTCATATTCCAGGGAGCACTTGGGTTTGGGGTCTCTGGTGGCCTCCAGTGGTTGCCATGTCCTTGACGGCACAAAGGGCAGGCAAAGAACCCCCAGGGTCACTCAACTGGCAGAGATAATTAGGGCGAGCTATTTTATTTTATTTTATTTTATTTTATTTTATTTTATTTCATTTCATTTCATTTCATTTCATTTCATTTCATTTCATTTTATTTCATGTTTTCTGGAATGCAGACACTTCCAGCAGCCTGGCTGGAAGCCCCTAGTGATTTTCATGCTTCTTAAAAGCACATTGTTCCCCCCAAAATCCTCTTTAAAGTCACTTCTAATGGTCGGCTTTGCTGATGTGATAAAGTGGACCCTGAGTTTAAAAGTCAGCAACCTCCCCCCGCCTTTTTAAATTGGAATACAAGGAGGCACCTGAGGAAGTCCCTTCCAAACCTCCCGCCAGGTGGGAGCACAAAAAGCTCCTTCCCAACACGAGGAGCATCTCCAGGAAGGGGCAGAGCAGCCCAGGTGGTCTCTGCAGCCCCTCTGCCCTCGCCAGGAAACTCCCCCTGTAAATCTTCAGGGGCATTAAATGCATTTCCCACAACCTGAGCTGTGCCCCCTCCACTGGAACAGGGAGCTCCCAGTTGTCCCAGTTGTCCCACCACCATCCCAAGGACATCACCACCTGCCCTGTGGAAGCATCACCAAGAACACAATTTTCCTCACCCTCCCAGCGCGAAAATATCGGGCACAGGGACAAGTTCAACATCAGGGGGCTGCATTAGGGGTTTGTTTATTGACATCAAGGTGTTCCCATAGAACAGCTCCCCGTGCAGCTGGAAATTGGGGGGTTTTGGGAGGGTGGTCTCTGCAGTGGAGCTGATTTTTTTTCCCCCACTAAAAATGGCTTTCCAACAATCCAGTTCTTTTGAGTGGTCTCTGATTTATTTTATCAAACTTATTCTCCCCTTCCAATTTCAGGGGAGGAGATGCAAAGGAGAACTAAACACTTTTTTTTTGTTTTTTCTTTTAACCCTAAGATGCAGAAAAATTCAAAGCAGTTGATCACCATCTATGAACTTCAATATATAACTGGAAAATACTTACCATTTTTAATGACTCAGGATAAAAGTGCATAAATCATTCAAATACATATTTACCCTTTATAAATGCACCCTTAATATGAAGTATAACTGAACTTAAGGTGTTCTAACTACACGGAAAACCCCAGAGACCCCTTTCCCTCCTAATTCATACGCTGGATCTATAAAATAAACTCAGTACCTCACGAAAAATCCGATTCACTCACATCTTTAAGTGCCACTCACTCACCACTCGGGTCTTTGAGACTCATCTCAGTACCTGAATATTTTAATTGCGACAAGAGACGGAAGGGGGCAAAGAGGAGGAGGGTGGGAACTCGTACACGAATTAACCACACACGTCTGCCAAAGGTTGGGGTGGTTTTGCTCATCGGAAAGAATCCTTTACATCTCGCACATGAGTTCAGTCAGAGGGGAACAGTGAGGAGCAATTGCAGCAGTAATAATATATCTCAAACTTATCACTACATTTTTGCATCATCTTTCTTCATTGTACAACTGGAGGAGAAAAAAAAAAAATCCAAAAAAGGGTTGAATTTCTACCTCTACATACAATAAGTTACAAGTTTATTTATTTAAATAATTGTAAAACATCTTACATTTTTTTTTAAGAGGTTAAACTATAAGCAAATACACACATACACCAAAGTTCCATCATTCATGTCAGTTTGTCCTAGAAATTCGTTCATGCTGGTACCCTGTTTGTTGAATTGTTTTCTGCATAAACTAAATCGATATCTGAAAGGCTCCATAGAAAATAGAAACTTCAACTTTTTACCCCTACAAAGTAAAACAAATTGTATCCAAAATATCGAGCTTGAATCATTTTTGCCAATTTCTTTTTTTTTTTTTTTCTTTTTCCTTTGAATATTTTACAAATCTTAGGAACGTTTCGTGTCTTCCAGGAAAGACTTTGCTCTTCTGATTCCATTCTGCCAACTGTTGTTCATCCTGGCTCTGGCTGGTTCTTCTTTCCCAATGTTTGAGGAGTTGATGTGGTTGTGTCAGAAACGTGAGACAGGCGAAAGATGCAACTTCTATCTTGTCCAATCCATAAAAAATGTTCCTTTTTTTTATTATTATTATTATTTTTTTTTATTTCTCCTGGGCCAGGCTTTCCCCCAAAAAAGAGCTTGTAGTGCTATTTTTTTTTTTTTTCTTTTTTAGTGGTCCATCACAATAAGTAGTTTTGTGCTGTAAAAGAAAAATGAAAAAAAGAAGGAGGAAAAAAGGGAAAAGGAGAGGAGCAAAAGCTGCCCCTTCCTTACATCGGGGGAACCACAAGGCCAGTCATGGCTGCAAAAGAAAATGGACAAAGATGAAATTGTGGCAAAATGTTGTGGAACAAAAAGCTGTTTGAGCCCTTCAAAGAGTTGGGGGTTGAGGTGAAATGTGAGATTGGGGGGCTTTGAAGGGGTTTGTGCTGAAGTGAGGATGGAGATGATGAGAAGTGACCGTGACACGGGCAATGGCAAAGTGTTACTCCAGGGAAGGAATTCCCAGGAAAGCTGTGGCTGCCCCTGGACCCCTGGAAGTGTCCAAGGCCAGGTTGGAGCACCCTGGGCTGGTAGAAGGTGGCCCTGCCCATGGCAGGGGGTGGCACTGGGTGGGCTTTGAGGTCCCTCCCATCCCAAACCATTCCAGGATCTGATGTTATCCAGCAATCCTGGACTCAAAACTAGTGATGGCAGCAGCAGAACTGCAGGCACGGGGATGTTTTTACCCCTGCTGATCCCAAATTTCCCTCCCTTCCTTTCCTCCTGGCCAAGCAGAAGTCCCCCTTCTCCTCTCCTCATTTTCGCACCCTCAGCCCGAATACTTTGTCGTTGCAGGCTGTAAATGCTCCAGAGAAATCCACCCAGAAGCTGCTGGGATGAACCTGCCCGTGGAGAAACTCAGGCAAGACAGAAAATAAGGAGAACATGGAACACAGCAGCAGAGCCTGGTCGTGTCACGGGCGTTTCATCTCCCGCTGCAGCCCCAGCTCCTCCCTTGGCTCTGGAATATTGGCTGGAATTCTGCCCTGCCCTTCCCCAGCCCATCCAAGGGCTTTGCCCTGCGCTTCCCTCTCCTCTCACACCCCCCATTTCCATCCCCCGGTGGGGCCCTGCTGTCAAAAGCCTATTCCCAGCCTGGATGGCTTTTTATTGAATGTTTGGGAGGTTTGGATTAAGGTCTTACACTGCAAGCAAAGCTGTAATTATTTTTGCCTGTATTACTATATATTGAATCGATGTAACTTTTCAATAAAGGTGGTTCAATGCGGGACACTCCCCGATGAGTTGGGAATATAGAAACCCACAGTCGTTATCCCACAGGGCCTTTCTTTTTCCCCCCTTCTTGGAGGGAAATGGAAAAAGAATTAGAGATGAGCCTTATTGTATTAACCTTGACAGCTTGCAATTATCAACTGAAACACTTGATTAAAATTGTCACAAGGTTGGAGAATTTTTTTATAAATAAATAATCCAACATGGGTAGGACCCAGATGCCGTGGTGATGGGCACCTTTAATGGCTGTAATTAATAATGATCAGAAGCCTGGTGTATACAAGTAGCCCTTGAAAATGCTGTCTTGGAGTGGGAAAGGGCTCTCTGCAATTCCAACAGGCATTTGGTGAGAACTGGGAGGGGGTTTAGTGCTGAATCATGGAATTCTGGAATGGTTTGGGTTGGGAGGGACCTTAAAACCCATCCCATTCCACTCCTGCCATGGGCAGGGGCACCTTCCACTGGACCAGGTGGCTCCAACCTGGCCTTGGACACTTCCAGGGATCCCAGGGGCAGCCACAGCTCCTCTGGGAATTCCATCCCAGCTCCTCCCCACCCTCACAGGGAGGAATTGTTTCCTGATAACAAGTCAGCACACCTATTTTTGGTTTATATTCCAGAAGGATGGCAGAGATTATCCCTCTCCCTCTGCCCCAGCACAGTAAGTCCATTCAAGAAGCCTCTTTGGGAGCCTCCTGTTGACTCTTTGGCCACATCTGTCTGTCAGCACTGTGGGAACATTAATTTGGATATCAGGCTCTGTGTACCTGGATCCTTTCCAAGGCATGTGCTCCCCAGCTTGCATCAATTTAAATATTTCACTTGGAATTTGCATCTATGGCTGGAAGAGTCCAAGAGTCACAAAGACCTGGAGTAACAGCCCTGGGGCAGATGTGGTTGTGAAGAACCACCACCGCTTAAGCAGCAGTTGTAGCATGTCAATAGATTTATATGTGTTGGTGTACAGGTAGAAATCCCACAAAAAGCAAGGGATATGGTCAAGGAATTCTGTATCATTTATCTGTGCCCAAGTCTTTGTATTTCCCTTATACCTAAGGAAAAAAAGACCCCTGCAGAGTGGGTAGTGATGGTGGCTCTTTAGACACATTAACAAGGGCAAACCCATTTCTAAACAGTTCAAATAAATATCTACGACTGTTGGGCCAATAAAACTTTCTGTGCCAATTGCTTCAAATCCTTCTTTTCACCTTCTTTAAACAGAGAAAAGAAATTGTATTCCCTGTCAACAGAACACCTGTGCATTTACATCCACTGATCTACCTGTTAATGGGGAGAGGATGATTTTTGATTAACGGGGAGAGGATGATCCCAGAAAATCATGGATTTTCATGTGGCTGGGACAGGGGAAGAAGCTGTTGTGCAATTCTCTAAGCTGGCTTTTAAAAATGTAACTGTTTTCGTTCAGCACACTTAGAATTTCCCTTCTACATAAAATAATCCTGGTTTCTGTGAGTCCCCATGGCCCAGACCGGGGTTTCCATCCCCCCCAGCCCAGCAGGTGTGGTTTGTTGGGCTCATTTGGAATTACCACTGGCTCTTGGCCGCGCTGAATTCCCGGAGCTGTGTCTGCTGTGGGATCTCCAGTGAAGGCTGAAGGAGCCAGATGACTCCTCCGGCCCTATAAAGGCTTTTTTAATGGAGACTCAGAGCATATTTATGTGCTGCAGGTCCCCCCCCAGCCAGTTAAAAGCCAGAATTCCACACAGGTTCCCCTTCTTATCCTCCTGCCCACATTTGTTCTGCAGATCCCCCTTCCGAGGGCTGTAAATGGGCTGCAGAGCTCAATTCCCAGGCTGAGCCTAAACCTTTGCAGCAGGTTTTGGGCAGAGCTGGGTCTTAACTCGGGCTTAACAAGTCCCTGCAGTGTAAAGAGAAGCTGCTCCTCACAAAGGAGCTGCTATTCCACGAGATTCTGGTGGAAGGTCCCTCCAACCCAACAATGGATGGGTGGCAATAGATGCTTGTAAGGTCCCTCCAGCCCAGCCCAGTGATTCTGTGTTGGGTCAGACCCTTCTTGGGGTGAATGAGTGGTTGGACCCCGTTGTTTTTAAAACCAAAGAGAAAAACGTGGGTTGTTGCTTCGATCCCGTTCCCCGGGAGGGTTTCCAGCTCTGCACTGTCAGTGTGATGGCATTCGAGTGGTGGCTGTGCCAGCCCGGCCCAGGGGTTTAATACCAATTAAAACATTTCTTACCTCTAAACCCATTGCCATTGCCACTGGAGCAGGCAGGGGAAGGAGACCCTTGGGGTCTGATGACAGGAGCAAAGGCACTCTTCTGTTTGACCGCGGGGAAGACGGAGGAGGAGAATGGAAGGATGGAAGAAGTGCTGGAGGAGCCAACAGTGGGACTTGAGGACATCACTGCAAAAGAGAAAAAGAAGGGGTTTTTTTAATCAGAAAACTGTAGAAGTTTGGTAAAACTGCTTGAAATATCTGTTGTTGATCACTCGTTTTACCTCTTCGAGGCATGTCATTTTCACAGTGACTCTAATTAGAGGAAGTCTGAAGCAGAGGGGTAGTTACATTAAATAGTTCAGAAAAGGGTGTTTTTTATTCATTTAATTATTTTTATTTAATTCCTATTCTTCATCACATTTATATATATCATCTTTAGTTATTTATCTACACTTTATCTATAGCTTGTACTGTGTGCATATATATATTTATATATTATCGATAGATAGAAAGATAGATAGATAGATAGATAGATAGATAGATAGATAGATAGATAGATAGATAGATAGATAGATAGATAGATAGATAGATAGATAGACAGACATTACACACACAGTTTCTTGCCAGAGGGAAATCAAGGTATGAAAGAAAGAGGGGCTGCTCATGGTAAAACCAGTAAATAGAAATGCAGAGCTTAATTCCATCATTGTTCTCTTTCTGGTTATTAAGGGAATACACTTTCAGAGGAAATTAATCCCCCATTCAGCTCCCAGTTATTGATAATGTGTTCAAACTCATAAAAATTATTTCAGAGTGTTTTTTATGCAGGATTTGGAAAAGTCTCTGTGCTAAAAGTAATGGCTATTTGCTTAATAAGGGTGCAAATTGTGCCTTGTTTCTCATTGTGGCCTTTGCTTCTTAGGAATCTGTATAAGGATATGTTTATATAGTATATAATAATACATGATGTATAATAATAGAGTATTGCAATATAGGTTCTGTATAATAATATAGAATATATAATATATTAATGTAATCTATTATGTGTTCTATATAATAGCATGGCATAGATAATATATTCTCGTACTCTATTCTATACTCTCTATATATTCTAAGTGTATATAATATATACTAGATAATATATATTACAACAATAATATTGTATATGCAGTATAACATGAAATACATATTTACATATATATACAATAATATCGTATGTAATATATAATGATATAATATATAAAAATAACCATATAAGGATAAAAAATGAAGGCAAAAAAAAGAACTAATATTGACTATTCCTCCATTTTTCTTGACAAACAGGGACATTTCTCCTTAGCACTGAAACACACCAAACCCGGGGCAGAACCTCCCCCAACCCTCCCTCTAAATCCACCCCTGGATGGGTTTTTGGGGGCAATAAAGGCAATTATGGAGCAGAGGGTGCCGGGGCGGGCGGGCCGTACATCCGTAGGGCGATCCCGTCGGAGAGCCGTTGATGAAGCCCGGGGAGCCCGGCACGCCCAGGTTGGCCATGGGCACATTGCTGTAGCCGTTCATGCTGTTGCTGGAGGTGCTGTAGTTGGACTGTTGGGGGGTGGAACTGGAGGAGTAGCCCCGGGGGGAGATGCTGCTGGTGTTGCGGATGTAACCTGGAAAACAGCCATGGAGAAATCTGTCCATGGACCCAGCTCGGAATTAAACGTGCTATTGCTCAGACACAGGTTAACTAAAACATGGATGTGGTTATCAAAGGGGCTCAGCGACTGTTGTAGCCAGAGTTAATGTGGGTATCAAAAGTACTCAGTAAGTATTTCAGGCAGAGTTAATGTGGTCATCAAAAGTACTCAGTAAGTATTTCAGGCAGAGTTAACTGTGGTTATCAAATATACTCAAAAATTGTCTCAGCCAGAGTTAATCTGGTAGTCAAAAATACTCAATAATTGTCTCAGACATAGTTGCTGTGGTTATCAAAAATACTCAATAATTGTCTCAGACATAGTTGCTGTGGTTATCAAAAATACTCAATAATTGTTGCAGCCATAATGTGGTTATCAAATATGCTCAATAAGTATTTCAGCCAGAGTTAATCTGGTTATCAAAGACACTCTACCATAGTCTCAGGCACAGTTACAGTGGTCATCAAAGACACTCTACCATAGCCTCAGGCACAGTTATGGTGGTCATCAAAGACACTCCACCATAGCCTCAGGCACAGTTATGGTGGTCATCAAAGACACTCCACCATAGCCTCAGGCACAGTTATGGTGGTCATCAAAGACACTCCACCATAGCCTCAGGCACAGTTACGGTGGTCATCAAAGACACTCCACCATAGCCTCAGGCACAGTTACGGTGGTCATCAAAGACACTCCACCATAGCCTCAGGCACAGTTATGGTGGTCATCAAAGACACTCCACCATAGCCTCAGGCACAGTTATGGTGGTCATCAAAGACACTCCACCATAGTCTCAGCGGTGGTTTCGGTGGTGCCACCTGGCACACCCACGCTGGCAGCCCTGCAGGGCTGTCCCCTGTCCCCTGTCCCTGGGGTCCGTCCCGGTGGGGCTCACCTTGGCCGGCGCCCTGGGTGGACTCGGAGATGCTGACGCCCAGCTGGGCGCCGTAGGAGTTGATGCCCATCATGCTGCCGTGGGCAGGGGAGCTGGGCAGGGCGGGCAGCTGCGCCGGGTTCCTGGGCACGCTGTAGAGCGCCTCGGCGATGTCGGCCGCCCGCTTGAGGATGATGTCCTGCGGGAGGGACAGCACGGTCAGGGTGGCACAGGGACACGCCGGGGAGCGATATCGGTTATTGATCAACAGCCTCACCTGGTTGTTGTGGGGCGTCCCGTACAGCGCCTCCACCAGGTCAGCAGCGCGTTTCAGCAGCATCTCCTGGGGGGACGTGGTGAGCAGGGAGAAAATTATTTCCATTAAATAAAATAAATATAAATATATAGTAAAGGAATTAAATTTA
>VWZG01008640.1:420233-436954 GCA_013396735.1 Grallaria varia
TAAAGAATTTAAAATCTGTAATCAATAAATAGAATAAATACATGTATCTAATTAACAAATAAAAGAAATATAGATATATAATAAACAACCAAAATATTATAAATATACAATAAATAACTAAAATAAACCCATGAGCTACTACTCTCTGAATTGATGTCACTCCACTGGGTGGTCGCCGCTGTTTGTGTGTGGCCACTCTCAAAACTGGGCACCCTGAAGAGGAATTATTTGCCAGGTATCTGCAGCACTGACCCCCCTGCGGTGCCTCATCCCAAACAACCATCGCCCTCCCCGCGGCAGCGCCTGCCGAGTGCCCGGCGCTCGCTCCTGACCCGGAGCTCTCCAGAGTCCTGAACCTGCGGTACCTCCGGCGCCAAAACGGAGGCAAAGTCCCGGACAGATACAGAGGTGCCGATAATTCAGTATATTCTTTTGCATCCGTACACAGATACATGCCTATAATTCAATATATTCTTTTGCATCCGTACACAAATACGTGTCTATAATTCAACATATTCTTTTGCATCCACGCAAAAATATGTGTCTATAATTCAATATATTCCTTTGCACAGACACAACGTTGAGGCTCAGACAGTATGGATTAATGCAGAGGACAATGACTATGAAGTGAGAAAAATATCTGCATTGGACTCTCATTCCAGCAGCAAAAGCTCCCAGACTGTTGGAAATTTAACACATTCAAATGACTGGTAGCTGTGGGTTCTACACAATCCCATTCTGGTTTGGGTTTACAACTAACTGGTGAATTATTCTCAGATGTGACTGTCATCCAAGGCATAATTTTGTCTCTGCTATGAATTAGAAGCAAAAACCCATATTTATTTGACTGAGTAAAATGCTTAAGAATATTTTACCTTAGCTAGTCTTTCAGGGTCCCCAGGATGTCTTGGAATGACCTTCTGCAGTCTTTGGAAGCCATAATCTATGGTAGGTTCATTTAGAGCTGAAAGGAAACCATAAAACCCCATCATATTATAGGAATATCTTTATCTATCTATCTATCTATCTATCTATCTATCTATCTATCTATCTATCTATCTATCTATCTAATATTCATGTTTTAATTTTAGATATGTGTATATTTGAGGAATAGATATATTTGAGATATATATATTTGAAATATATATATATATTTGAGGTTCATATATTTGAACATATATATCTTTGAGATATATAGATCTCCATGTCTTTGAATGCATCTGTCTCAATAAGGAAACAAAGAAATCGTGACTTCTGCACTCACAACTGCTCCAGTTCCTTCTCTCAACCTATCCAAGGCTGACTGAACAACTTGGAAGACACAGCAGCACTACCACAAAATCCTCCTTTTAGGGGCGAGTGTATTTTACTCTGGAACAAAACTGACCACAGCAGCAATAAAGCAAATTATGAGAACAATTTTATGAAATTATTAATTAGAACGGGTGTTGTGCTGTTGGTTGCAGAGCCAGAAATCAGAGTGTAGTGTTTGGTCTCCTGACGAACCCAGCCCAACGTGCCCCCCATGTTCTGCAGTCCCAACGTAGGGCACAGCCCCTCATCAGCCACCCCGGGTTCTCCAGTTGTGTTCTTCAAACGTCGTCACTTCTCTGGTGGATAAACCAGGAAGGTTTTGGCCCAGATCCTCAGTCAGCAAAGCTGGCAGAGCCCTGCTGGCATCGCTGACCAGCTCAGGAAACCCCAGGCACTTCAGGAGTCTCTGCTGTGCAGTCACAGCAATGATCATCCAGTTTCTGATGGCTCCCAGTGAGACTCCAATCAAAGTGGGTGCAGAACCCAAGAGCCAGCTCAGAGCTCACAGGCTTTGTCCCCCTCTAAGCCATCAGCACTGCCAGTGGGCACCAGCACAGTTCCAGGTATGTTTGCCTTAGAATTCCCCCACCCTTCAGCACGTGCATTGTAACACAAACGCCACATTCATGCTGAGAATCCTGCTAAGAATTTCATGACACATTTAATAAGTAACATGTGTGAGTCCTTTAGCACCACACTCATTCAGTGCTGGATTTGATCCTCTCGTACCATTTGTGGTTCCTCTGGGAAAAAAAAAAAACCTTTTTTCTTTTTTCTTTTTTTTCCTAATAACTGGTGACTCTGGCAAGGCTGAAAACTCCCGATTGCAAGAGATGCTGATGGCACTTATTGAATCTTCCCAAATGTGCTCAGCACCTTCCAGGAGAACCATCTCAGGTACCAGGAGAATGAAACTATCAAGTGAGACAGACTATTCCACTGATCAGGTTCTCTGTTTATCTGTGTCTGTCTTTGGTAGAACAACATGAAGGTAAAAGGTCATATTCTCCACTGAGATACATTTTATATTTACTTTTTATTAAATAATTATGGCATGGCATGAAGTTTAAATATTACAGGAGATAATCAAGTGGGAATTGAGTAGAGAAAACCCAGACCTGAGAATGTAGTCTTGGCTATACTTAGAATGTCTTTGCTCTCCACTGGGAGCCATTCTGGTTTGCTGAAGGAGTTTAATAATACACATTTCAACTGCCACAGAATCTACATCCCATTTGGGAAGAGGGGTTTTGTGGGGGTGGGTTATTTTGCCAATAATCCTGAGAATTACAGGCCAGTTCTCTCCAGAGCCTGTACATCATTATGTGCCATTTCTCTTCTTGATTACCAATCTAATCATTTATGTTATATATCTCCAGCTAAGCAAAAGAAATGTGAAATATATATAGGAATTCAAACATATATATACATAGTTCACTAAAAATAGCTAATGGGAATATGCAAAATGCTAATTCAGGAAGAAGAAACTGGCTATTGTTCAGCAAACATTTTTCCAAAGGATTGACATGCAAACTTTCGTTCTGGTGGATAAACAGCAGCAAATCATTTCTCAACAAAGTTGAATTGTTCTAAGAACTCAGCCATTCTGGATCAATGTGTACATTATGTCCCTCAGCACAAAGCTTTTCTGTCCGGCTTGCAACAAAACTGCCTGCTATTGGTTTTACTCATTAATGAAACAAAAATGCCTCTGTCATGAAATCCTGCTAAAAACCAATTTGGAGGAGTAAATGACACAATTTACCAGGAGAAACAAAATATGGACACTCCAGAAATATCCCGAACCCAGAAAACTGGGCCAGAGGGAGAGCAGTGACCTCAGGGGGATGCCCAGCCTTGGAGAGGGTGATGCAGACAAAAGGCACCTGTGGCCTTGGATCTTGAATTATGGAATCATGGAATGGTTTGGATTGGAAAGGACCTGAGGAACCATCCCATCCCACCCCCTGCCACGGGCAGGGACACCTCCCACTAGCCCAGGTTGCTCCAGCCTGGCCTTGGACACTTCCAGGGGTGGAGCAGCCACAGCTTTTCTGGGATTTCCGCTCTCATATATTAACCTGAATTTCTGTTCTTTCCGTTCGAGTCCATCAGTCCTTGTCGTGTTACTCCAGTTGCCAAGGAAGGATCCCTCTCTGCCTTCCCTGCAGCTCCTGGAAGTCTCTCATTCCCTGTGTCTCTCCCAGGTCGAAGCAGTGGCAGGGATTTTCTGTGACCCCAGCTGTGTTCTGGACAGGAGAACCCACCCCTCCAACCCACAGGGCTCTCTGCATCCTCAGGAGTGTTGTTTCCCACCTCAAATCTACTCGCAGGTTTTAGCAAACCCATCCTTCCTGTCCTTGGGGTGTGATACAGCACAAGCCCAGCTTTTCCTCCCGGTGATTTCATCTTGCACTGCTCTGATGGGGGAACCCCTGGAGGATTCCTGCTCCAGCACAGAAACTTCTGCTCCCAATCTCCCTGATCCACACGTTTCCAGGTTGGCATCTCTGTGACCAGAGACATGCAGAGCTGGGAGCAAACCTGAGCTATGAAACCTGCAGGACGTGCCCCCAGCTGGCACCAAGTGGTGTGTTATTGGAGCCAAGGGAACTATAATGGCACTGCTTACAGTGGCAGGGAATTTGAATTTGTGTGGTATTAAAAGCACAATATGAGGCCGCTGCAAGATGAGCAGCAGAGAACAAATGTCTTATTGTTGATGGAAGAAAAGCAATTCAGAGCACGGGGATGTCTGTGCAACCTGCATTCTCACCAGGTGCAGGTACACACAGGGACTGTTTCGCTGTGGTGATTCAAAAACAGGCTTTTTATCTCTCATTTCAAGTATTTTATCTCTCACTTTAAGTATATACTTCACTACTAAAGTTGTTCATCAGCTGCCATTACCACCTAATGAGCCATTTCTCCAGATTTTTGCTCTTCCCTCCAGCACATCGTTACATGTCTGTGGGATCCCGTTGGCTTCACTCTCACCAGAAGTTTTCCATCTGGGAACCTTATGGAAAAGTCCAGACATCCCATTCTGGTGATGAGAGGAGTTTGATGGCTGAGCTGCAGCACCCTGAATGATAACACTTCGGAGTGGAAATGCTGACAGGCCCATAACTGCAGCAGTGCCAGCACAGCACACTTTGCAGGAGCCCATTATAAATACACATTATGAGCTCCCATAACAGCTCCTCTGTGGCGTTTAGATTTACCCTTGAAACGTATAGCTAATTTTTATATTCATCTTTTCAACAGTCTATCACTTGCCGCTTCAAACAATCTTACTGCTACTCTTTAAAAAAGAAAGGAAGTAAAAGAAAAGCCCAAGGATAATCAGGTCGAACCTAAATATGTGATTGTATATTAAATATTGGGGGCAGGGGCAGACACAATCCTGGCTGAGATCACTGCAGTTCCCATGTTTTAGGCGAGTTTTGGTGTCCTGGCAATCGAAGGACATGACTGTGAGATCTATTTCCCTGTATAACCACAGGCAAGGGGTTAATCCTCATCCTTCACACATAGAACAGGAGCGCACCTTCCTTTACCTGGCAGCCCATTTCTGATGCAGTGAAGCCCTGATAAAGCTTCTGAGGTCTGGTTTTACATGAATAATTATTCTGGGTAGAGCTGCGAGGTGCCCACAGCCACCCACTCTGCACTTCTCACATGACTCGACCCTTCGTGCTTTTCATCAGAGGTTCCACCTCAGCACTTGCTAATTGTGGAGGGCTCGATACAACATGACCCTGACAGCACCAGGGCTGGTTGTTCTGGCTGCTGTTCCTGGTTCTGACAGAGCTACATCTTCCCCTGCTTTTGGTTTGCAGAATTTCACATTTTCAGGCTCCTGGGCTTGATGTTCAGTGTCTGCATTTCTTAGGGCTTTGTCTGAACGTAAAGAGAAAGTGTTTGGAGGAGAAATTCTCATTCATAGAGGCAACTACACTAGTTATTAGCACTAAAAGTATCAAGAAAATAGTAAACTTCAATTACCATGAAAAAAAGAAAACCCAAATTTTTGTTATGATGCCCAGGTCTGCCTTAACAAGAATTATAAAATCTGTTTCTTTCCTACTCATAATTTTATATATATTTGTCTGCTACATTCTACACAACAAGGAACTGCCCTCCTGTGCTGAAACTGAGCCTGTTTTCCTATTTATATTTTCCAGGGATGCACACATGGAGGAAAGGATGGAAAGGAAGGAAAAGGAAGGCAAGGAAGGCAAGAACTGTCAATACCAGTTGCCAAACCAGAGCTGGGAGCTCCAGCTCCTCCAGCCTAATTCAGTCACCTACCTGTGTAAATAAACCTGCCTGGTGCACCTTTGCAGAACTGCTTGGATTTGTAGGATAATGTCACTTCCACCACGCCGGGAATGTGCCGGGGAGGTGTCTGGACTCGGATGGCGTGAGGTGTGATGAGCTGCAATGACAAAGGAGAGGCACAATTCTGTGTCTGTGCTACTCCATTACTTCCTGATTAGATAATAGAATAATAAAAGTGGAACAAATAGATTTGGGTTGGAAGGGACCTTTGGAGATCATCTCATTCCACTCCCTGCCATGGGCAGGGACACCTCCCACTGTCCCAGGTTGCTCCAAACCCCGTCCAACCTGGCCTTGGACACTTCCAGGGATCCAGGGGCAGCTGCAGCTTCTCTGGGCAAGCTGTGCCCAGGCTCTCCCCACCTTTGTCCTAAAAAATGTCATTCTTATATCCCTATTTTGGTTTTAAACCATCCTCCCTAGTCCTGCCATGAGAGGCCTCAGCAGAAATGTTTTATTCCCATACAGGAAACACAAAGTGATACACCTGGTCTAGTTTCTCACCTCCAGAAAAGGGACACACATTTTAGGATGAATTGTCACCAGGAAACTTGTACTGTTAAGCCCATTGGTTAATTGCTGGCTTATTCCTGGACCCAGAGGGAATTCTTCCTCCTTCCCAAACTCCAACCCTTTATTTCTCCCCATTTACCCATCTCCAGATGCCCAGAATTGTTCAATTCCATGCTGGGTCTCACTGAATTCCCTCCATGGAGGTTAACACGGCCGACCTCCCACACCACCCTTACTGGAACGGAGATGGAGACATTCCCCTCCCCAGAGAGGGAGCATTTCCACCCACCTCGCTCCACACCAGCATGGTCCCAAACACCACCTGCAGCCCGTCGAAGAAGTTGTCCCCAATGATGATGACCATCGCCCCGCCCGTGGTCCAGCCCTCGCTGGGGCTGATGGCTTTGATGCAGGGGGTGGCTGGACACAACAGAAAGGACATCAGAGCATCACATTATGGGGTTTTATTTTGGGTTTTCCACACACCCCCAACAGCTTTGAGACTGTTTGGAATACTGGGTGTAAATCCTTGGAGCAGGAGGGTGAAATCCTGGGAGCATTCGAGCTTCCCAAAGTGTACATTAGAGCAACTTCACCTGTCCACACCTGGGAATTTCTGAATTCCCAGTGCTGGCAAAGGCCTAGGACAAGTCCCCTGCATCCATTCACCCCATGAAGGCTGTTTTACCCTTCCACAAACCCCAGCAAATTAATAAATTAATAAACAAACACAGAAACAAATAAATAAAAGTGTGTTTTCTGCCTTGCAAGTGTTAATTATTTGCCTATTCATTACTGGCACTTAACATCGTGTCATTAAAGCCTAATAGGCCAACTGTAGTGGGTGTAAAAATGAAACACTGAAATGATTGTGCAGAGGCTGTTTAAGGGAAAAAAAACATCACCCACTCATTAGCATATGATCACACAGAAACAAACCCTGTGCAGCTCAAAGGGAGAGTCAGAGTTGTTAAGTTTCTCAATGGGTGAAAAAAGATATGGGAATATCAAATGTCTCCTCCAATTCCTATCAGGAGACAATTTCTAATAATTTTCTTGATTTTATAGAGTAGATTTTTTTTTTTTCCTTCTCTCTTCCATATGTTCAAGGCCTCTGGACTATACATCCCATCAGGAACCCAATATGGTTTCCAGGCCATAACCAAAGTCAATCCATCACTCCATTCCCAATGTTGACAGGGTCAGAGGTGGAGGGGAACTTTGGCAGTGCTCCAAAAACATGAGACTCCTTTGAACAGCCAGTCAATCACATCCAATCAGTCAAGGAAAAACTGGATGGCTTCCTAGGCTAGGAATCCTGGGATTTTCCTTCTACCATTTCACTGCCCGCTGGGGGAGAATTAACACCACTCTGAATTCTTTACTGATTCAATCATTTTCTTCCAGTTCATTAATTCTTCTTTTAGGTTGATACAGGGCACAGTTAAGAAGTGGGGCAGCAAAACATTATAACGAAATAATATCCTTGCTTGTCTTTTCTACTAACATCACCAGCTCTTCTCACTTTCACTGGCTGCAGGGGAGGGAAAAGGAGCCACCGAGAGCATTTTCCAGCAATTTGGAGTGTGAGGGAGCTGGAATGGGTTGGGAATGAAGAGGGAGAGGAGGGGCCCAGCATTTTGAGACTTAACAGATACAAAGCTTTGTAATTGCTTTAATACAGTCCCCAACCCATCCTGTAGCGGGCCCTGAGCCCGGCTTAGCCAAACAAACTCCCATCAATTAGTGTCAGCTCCCTCTGCGCATCGTTATGCTCCGCGCCGAGTTTGTTTAAGGGAACCAGTGACACTTTTTCATACACATCTTGTGCTGCAGCAGCTCTGTTTAACTAAGATGTCATGTTGCCTAATTTGCCTGAAATCAAATCTATCCCAGCTGAATGAGAAGGCTGAAATTCAGATGGTACTCAGTGTTTTCTGTGGTTTTCATCTTTGCAGCACATACTAATTAATAAATTGGAGGGGGAGGGGGAGCCAGTCCCTGAGATGTGAAGAGGAGCATATTTTGCATGCAGTAGACACTGTTTTCCTGCCTCTTCCTTCTCGAAACCCCCTGAGGGTCTGTAGCTCCCCCTTGGCTCGCCTTCCCTCCTCAAAACAAACAGAAAGTGAAGAATGGGTAATACGTTTTTGCATTCACTCGTGCTCTGCTCTCCATACAAATATCCCACCTTCCGAGGGGTCAAGTCTCCTCGCTCTCCGCCCGTGCTTGGAGTTGTTGTGAACAAACATGTTGTCAGACACTGCCAGCACGTGCCCATCAACGTTCACTGTTGTTGATAGCACAACCTGGATATTTAGAGAGGGAACAAAAGGAGGCAGGTAAACAATCTGCTTTGAACCTCAACTTTTTAAGGCTTTAATTATTCGGCTGAGCTAAAGCCCTGCTCCGTGTTTGTCCTGCAGGGTTTGCTCCCTGACAAGGAGGGGAGGATATATTTTTTTCAGCCCTCATTCTACGCATTAATTCCATTTACCCCAGCATCCTGAGGGCCGTATAAAGGCCTCGCTGTATAATGAACCAGCCACTGCAGATGGCCCTAAATTCAGTTTCTGGGATGGGAGGTCTGCGCTGGGCGGGCTGGGGGCAGCACAGTGCCCTGGGATCCCGGGGCAGGCTCCAAGCCATCTGCTCCCTGCACGCCCATACAAATGGCCCTGCATCTGCCTGGAGACGGGGCCGGTCCCCGCAGCAACCTGAACGCCCCCCAAAGTCCACCCGTGACCACGAGGGCATCCCAAAAAGCATCCCAAGCCTGGCCACTCCAACCCAGGCAGCAGGTTTGCAACCTCAGCCTTCACAGTTGGGCTCCAGCAGCACTGGAACTCTTAGAGGAGCCACCTGTATATGTTAATTAATCCCACTTCGAATTTTACAATATGTGCCCTTAAACCACAAACTATTAGGAAATGTGACCAAACTCTGTTTTAACTCCTGAAAGGAGCTGTATCTCATTAAAACATTCAACTTTCAACCATTAGTCGGTGTAAATCAGCTCAATTCCCTCCCAGCGACACACCCACAGTAATTCCGAGCTGGGGGGAGTCAAACCCCAGAGTGTCCATGACTTTCCCAGGCACAGCTGTCTTAGTCGAGGTAGGAGAATGTCAGGCTCCAGTTGTTGATAAAACTCTACTCAGCCCAGAGAGCAGAAACCTTGCCCTCCCCAGGACTCTGCGAGCTGGAAGAATACTTTCTTCCTCGAGACAACTCTAATTCATTCCAAAAGGCTCTTGTCATGCTGTACTCTTATACTTCTCAAGCATTCTTGTCACAAAATGTGTTGCTTTTGTGTGCCAACTGATTTCCTCACTGCGCTTTAGGGTGGGGTGTCTCTGTCCAAAGGGAACACTTCCCGCATGACATCGCCGAGCCCACTCAGATGCACTTCATTATTTTCCCTTAAACAATGGAAATAAATTTTAATCTCTCGCTGGCCAGCTCAGAGCACACTGTGGCAACAGGGGAATAGCCCTGAATTATTCCAGTGTCTGAAATATTTACGACAAGTGTTTAAATTGTAACCAAATGTAAATAAAAAGTGATCATATATATACAGTTACACTATATAATGTACACATATCTGAACTCACTCACACGAGGCACTGTGTGATAAATACACACCCACACGCCCCCAGGATGAGACACTGAGCGTGGGCAGGCTTGGAGTGTGCACACAGAGAAGAGAGGAGAATCACCCGAGATCCTGAGTTGGGAGGACCCCCAAGGATCATCCTCCTGGCCCTGCACAGACACCCCACCAATCCCACCCTGTCTCCATCCCATTGTCCAAACACCCCTGGAGCTCTGGCAGCTTTGGGGCTGTGCCCAAACCCTGGGCAGCCTGGTCAGTGCCCACCACCCTCTGGGGGAAGAACCTTCTCCTGAGGTCCAACCTAACACTCCCTGACGCAGCTCCAGCTCCTCCAGGGTCCTGTCCCTGCTCACACGGGGCAGAGATCGGTGTTTGAATGATCATTTGGGTGAAAATGTTGTCCATGTTATAAGATCCACCTTTTGGTAAGAGTTGTAGAGGTCCCCACAGCATGAAACAGTCCAGAGGACAAGTGTTGAGCGTCCTCTACTCCCTGGGCCAGAAGGAATGGAAGATGCACTTCCAGACCTCTCCTCAGGAGTGGTTCCATCTTTATTCCCCTTTCCCACTCAGCTCAGGAGGGTTGGAGCCTCTTGGCACATCCCAGCCTGGGACCCAGGGCACAAAATACAGGGGCAGGATGAGATGCAAAGTTCAGCTGTGAAACCAAAGGTTTGGACCCTGTTTGCAGAATCCCCGAGGCACTGCTGAGATCCAGCAGGGACCTTTGTCATTGCCCAACTCATCACCAGCGGTGTGGAGGAGGAACCTGTGACACTGTGGGCATAAAAACAACTGAGCTCCTTCCCTTTGCTCCAGCCATTCATTCTCTGATGGAGATCACGATACAATTGTTTTATACTCAACATTGAACCCCAATGTTTTATGGACAAAAGGAAGAGGAATGTGCATTCCACTATGGTCTCTAACTCCCAGGCCCTTCCCTCTCACAAGCCAACTACTTTCCCCCAGTGAGTATTTCCTGGGTCAGGACGGGTGACCCCTTCCATCTGGAATCAATCAGTCAACTCCTGACAACTTCCTGAAACACCTCACTCCATTTCCTGTGCTCTCCCCCTTCCCTCTTTCCCCCTAGTTTGCTTCACTCTTCAAAACTGCAGGCCACAGCAGCTTAATGTTAGAGGGTCAGACACAGTTAGACTCCAAAACACTACACAAGAACACCTTTGACCTTCAAAAATCTTTACATCTTAGCCAAACAAATCAAGGTCAACGTTTCTTACCATTACCTTGTTAACCATTTCTGTGCATTTTTGCCAATACCCCTCGGAACACACATTTATCCACACCACTTGTTCTCCCAATGCCATAAAACAGTCCAAGCCTCTTTCTTTTAAGAGCCCTGTATTTAGTGCCAATGAAACGTGATGTGCAAACTTCCCTGGAGACTTAAATCCTCACTTTTGCCCAGAGCAAATCCCTGGCAAACGGGTTTGCTGCCTTTTTCTTTCCCTGATCTGATGGCACCACTGCTTGTGGGTGATAATTTGGTGTCTTTGCCTATTCAGTTGATGGTCTTTTACCTAAATTGAGTAGTTAATGGAAAATTTAATCTGAAGGGAATTATCTGAGAGCAACAAAAGACATCAGGTAAATCATGGATTTTGGTCATTGCAGCTGAGGGCAAAAATTTGGACTCAGACACACAAAGACTGAACATTTTGTGCCACCTGGATCAAAAACCTCTGCTGGAGTTTCAGAGGACAAGCAAGCAGGAAACAGAGAGGGCAATGTGCTATTCCCTTGTCCTTCCCAACACAGGTTTGGAATTCAAGGAACACCGAGGCAGCTCCAGGGCTCTAAGTGTGTTTTCAGGAGCCCTCAATTTCCCTCTGCCAACCTGCAGGGTCTCGTTCTCAGCTCTGAGGCCACAGACACAGCAGTGACTCCCCAGCAGCCCTGGAGAAACGTCTGTGCTGCATCTCCACATTATTGTGTCTCCCAGGTGGATTTCTGGAACATAATCCCTGCTCAGAGCCCACGATGAGGGTTCACCTCCCGTGACATGCAGACAAACTGTCTTTAGCACATTAAACTCGTGTTCTCTGGGCTGCACTGCCCCTCCTTCACCTCCCTGCACAGCTCAGAGGGCTGCATTTCTTCACAAACCTTCACCCGGGGACTACAAATTTTTCTCTCCCATCTTTACAGTATTTCTAGAGTCCATATATTCTATATATCAGTATTTCTATATTCTAAGGCGTGCTCCTCTTCAAATCCCAGATATGCAAATAAATGCACACCTCCATGTATATGAAAGCTGTGTCAGTCACAGACACCTATTTAGACATATGGTACAAACATTCCAGGCATACAGGCATTTACTTACATGTAACATATCTCATCACTGTGTAAATGATCTCTCTCAAAAAAATTCCTGTTACCATTCCAAGTGTGGAAAAAATTCTTTATGACATTGTACATCTGGAAACAATATTACATTCCTGATGCACTTTCCCTTACAACTCTCTAGTCACAGCACCATGTTATTTTAACTTTTCAAAAAAAAAACAACCAAAAAAACCCTACTATGAGGATTAAAAAAATTATCATCATCATTATTATTATTATTTTCCAGCTGAGTGGAAGGAAAGATGTCAGGCCTCATCCTGCTGCCTGCCCTTGGACGGGGCTGCCACTGATGTCACCCAGCACTGGGGCTGAGGGAGCAGCTCAGGAGGAGAGCCTGGATAGGATGTGTTTGCTTCATCGCTGGGTTAGGAATAAGATAAACAATGTGAAAAGTGCCCAACAACCTCTCTCTGCTCCAAACTTCCCTTGAATCCTTTGGGAAATCCTCCCTGAGACCCCCAGCCTGCTGCAAACACAACCAACTGGGCACATGGCCCTCCTTCCAGGATGGGGTCTCCAAAGATTCCTGGGACACGGGGGCAGGAGGTGACCCCTGGGTCTCTGACATCGGTGTCCTGCTGTTCCCAACGACCAAACCACGGAGCCACTTCCATAAAGTCATTTCCAACCATTTCAACCATTTCTCCTTTGCCACTCCCCTTGTTTTAAAGCCCTCTCGTCCCGGTGGTTGGGAAATCTCTGGTTTACAGCCCAAATTCATTCCTAGGCAGTTTATAATTCACATTTGCTTTCAAATCCCTGTTTCCAACCCTGAGCAACCCGAGGGTATTCCCAGACAGCAGCTCCATCCCTTCCCAGTGCAGGTCCCTGAGTGTTGGAGCTGAGCTCTCGTGTAGCCCCTGCCCTCCTGCAGCTGTTCCCATGGCAGTGGCATTCCCTTTGACTGTCCTTAACCCAGGGTATTGGATCCAAACAAGGAATCAGCACAATGATACGGGCAGGATGAGACAGTGGATCTCATCTGTGGTTTGGTTTTTGATGGATGAGACCCCACTCTGGGAACTCACCATCCCAGTGGCTCTTTGGGCTCCGGGTCTGAGCCCCCGGAGCTCCTGGAGCACTTTTCCTCCTGCAGCTGGGTCAGCCCTTCCCTGACTCACACAGAGCCTAAAATATCAGCACCTTCTGTTGGCTCAGCCACCACCTGATGGAGAAATTTGCCACCCAGCGCGGGCTCTGGGAATTGTTTGGGAATCTCTGCCTGGGAAATGAGTCTCCGATGATGTATTCACCTCTAACAGCTCAGTGATCCTTATTCAGACCTAAATCTCCACCAGTCCACTCCTCCTGTACTCCCAGTCCTCCTCCTGCACTTTGCTTCTCCACCAGTGTGAAAAGGACGGCGATTCAGACCAGTCGTGTTTTATTCTTCCACTCCTTTTTGTTTCTTCCAGTCCACATTCCCAGCTCCCAGGATCATGCCATCCCTCTTCCTCCTCTGGCACCCCCGGATGCCACGGAGCCCTCGGAGCTTGGTGGGTGAATTCCCAGCTCCAGCCAGCTCTGCTCACGTGCCTGATGATGAACTGATCCAACCACTGCGAGGTCAGGCAGGAAACCTCCCCAGGGATACACCTTGTTATTTTTCCTTTCCCTTCCTCCCTAGAGCATCCAGGGAGGAGGGGGGGTACCTGCCAGCAAACATTCCATGTCATGTTTTCTGCTGAAAACAGAGGGCAATTACTGACCTTTCTCTTTTTGTTCCTACAAAAGCGTGTTGGTTTTGGGGCTGACCAGTGTTAGCCCCAGCATTGTGCTGCCTCCTGCCAGGACCTGCCTAAGCCCAGGAAACAGAATTCCCAGGCAACAGGAGGCTGGTGTGACCACCAGCTCTCAGCTGAAGCGTTTTAACCAAAGTGCCTCATCTAATTCTACAAAATTATCCACCCAAATTACCCACTGGTCGTTAACCATTAAGCATCGTTACCATTAAGTATCGCTGGGCTTCAATCAAGTTCTCATGGAGAAATCCTCCTTACATGGAGGGCATCATTTTTTAGATTTCTTTTTTTTAGCTCCCATCCCTGGGAGAATCCCTCACTGAGAACACAGCACTGACTGTTTACCTGGGTAAACTGGGATCTGCAGAGCAGCTGAACTCAAACTCACTCTGTCTGAAAAGGCAATTTTAGGATTCTTTCTGTCCCATTTTCCCACTAACCACTTTTATTTGGAAATATTCTAATTGACAAATAATCAGTATTTGCTTCGGTTAAATTCACAAGGGCATGTTACTCAATCTCTGTGGTTTTGAGCAGCCATAGAACAAAAATAACCACGAAAATATTCCTTAATTCTAGAAAGATTCCCTTTCCATGATTTAGACAATGAAGTAGTAAGTGATTCACAACAAAATTATGTCACTACAGGGGGAAAAAACCCACTCAAATAATGATCACACATTCCTTCACTTCTGAGGTAAAACATGTTTTTCAACAGCAGAAAATATTTGTGTTTGGTTAAAAAAAAAAGGTAAGTGATTTCCACGGTATCTTTGAAGCTCTACTTAATATCAAAGCAAATTTCAAGTAGTTAACGTGATCACAAAGCAGCTGCTGTTGCTCTCCAAACTAAAGAATTAGACTACAAAAAAAACCCTCTGCAGGCATCTGGAGCTGTATTAAACTTACAATGCAGTGTTAATGTAACCTTTCCTCCCCTTCTTCCTCCCCGTCCCCCCCTTTTTTTTTTCTTTTTTTCTTTTTTTGGTGACTGCGATACAAGTGAAATCTAACATTTAATTCAGCTGGATATATTGCAGATATGCTGTAAAACACCAAAATGCTGTGATGCAGCTGGAAGGGAGGCTTGGGCCGGGCTCAGGGACTGGGGCTTGGACTTTGGGGCTCAGCCAAACCGAGCCCAAACTCACACCCATCTCTAATCAGAAGCATTAACTTGATGCCTTTCCAGCCATGAGGAACCATCCTTTGGGCTCCCCTTCAAGCTCCATTAAAGGGTAAAAAAGGGGTTTGATGTGACTTTCTCCGTTCCACATTTTAGTACTAATTTAAATGATACTGATATGAGGAGTCTCTCTGCTGTTTTGTTTAATAGTCATTGAAAATAAAAGAGTGTCTGGATATCTCCTGGAGATGCAACAAGCACTGAAAATGAAAACACTTGGCTCTGCAGGAAGCTCAGGTAGAAATTAAAAGCCACACCCGTGAACGTCGCTGCAAAAAGTCTGTTTGCAGAAGGAAAGGGAAGGGCACAAAAAGTCTGGAAAAGGAGAGCCTTAATCACAACAGCTGTACAAATAATTTATTAGGAAAAAAAGGAGGAGATGTTTTAGATAAGGCCTGGGACTGAAACATAATGAATTAAATGCTAAAATGAATAAAGCACCCACTGCTCTGGGCTTCTGGACTCTGTTCCCATGTTCCTGTTCTGGTGGGGGAACAACTGTCCTTTCAAACCAAACAAAAAATCCTGCATCAGTGACTCTGCCTGATGTAAATCTTAACAATCAAAATGAAAGTTAGCGGGCAAACAGACCACCAATACTTTAAAATAGTCTTTTTAGTCCAGCTTCTGACTTTCAGGGCTGACAACAGACTATGTTCAACAAGCAGCAGGCAAAAAGCATTTGCCAAAATTTAAAAACTGAAAATGCAACAAACAAACAAAAATCAATTTAAAAAAGAAAAAAAGAAAAAAGGATGGTCCAAACAATGCTGGAGCATTCAAGACCACTCCTAACTTTGGTTATATCCAGGGAAGTCATCCTTCTATCCTAGGAATCAAGGAGGCAGACAGAAAACAAGCTGTCTGGGCTTATTGTCTTTACTGTTCATCACGGCTAATTTCCCTTGGAACACAGAGCTCTGCTACTCCCAAAAGTGTCAAATTTTAGCAATCAAACCACTTTTTGTATCTTTTTTTTATCCATCCTGACCTCTGGAGCCCAGAACAAAGCTCATCAGCCCCTGTGTCCAGCTCTGAATGGACCCGGATGAAGATCCTGCTCTCTCTCAAAGCCTCAAGAATTTTGCAATTTGGCTCAAAGGGCTCATTTTTGTAACCCGGAACAAAAAGGGACCCGTCAACATTTTGGGTTTTGACAGAAAGCAAACTGCACACGGTGGTTTTGCCTGATCTTGATTAATTTGGGGGTCTGGAGTGAGATCTCACCCTGGAACTCCAAGGGTGTGGACTGGGAGTGCAGGAGGAGTCAGAGTTATCCCTGAAGAACAGAACCATGGAGCTTCCCTTGGCTTGAGGTTCCCACCTTGGCTCAAGGTTCCCACCTTGACTCGAGGTTCCCACCTTGGCTCGAGGTTCCCACCTTGGCTTGAGGTTCCCACCTTGGCTCGAGGTTTCCCACCTTGGCTCAAGGTTCCCACCTTGGCTCGAGGTTTCCCCCCTTGGCGCGAGGTTTCCCACCTTGGCTCAGGGTTTCCCACCTTGGCTTGAGGTTCCCACCTTGGCTCAAAGTTCCCACCTTGGCTCGAGGTTCCCACCTTGGCTCAGGGTTTCCCACCTTGGCTCAAGGTTTCCCACCTTGGCTCAAGGTTCCCACCTTGTCTCGAGGTTCCCA
>VWZG01008640.1:448181-458809 GCA_013396735.1 Grallaria varia
GCACTGCTGGCTCTGCTGGCACTGCAGGCACTGCCGACTCTGCTGGCACTGCTGGCACTGCTGGCACTGCTGGCTCTGCTGGCACTGCAGGCACTGCCGGCTCTGCTGGCACTGCCGGCACTGCTGGCACTGCCGGCTCTGCTGGCACTGCTGGCACTGCCGGCTCTGCTGGGTCTGCTGGCTCTGCAGGCTCTGCTGGCACTGCCAGCACTGCTGGCTCTGCTGGCACTGCCGGCACTGCTGGCTCTGCTGGCACTGCTGGCTCTGCCGGCTCTGCCAGATGGCAGTGACCAGCCTGGCACAGCTCCCGAGCCCACAGTCCATGCCTGGCTCAGGAAGAACTTCCCGGCGACTCCAGGAGATGCTCCAGGAGGAGCCGGGTCCGAGGTTGGGCACCTCCTTTACCCCTGCCAGGGCGGGTATCGCCCGGCTCAAACTCCGAAGGCAGGAGCTCTGCCCAGCCCTAAAATGGTTCGTGTTGGGTAAAATTCCCTTGCTAAAGAGGCAAATTCCCATCGTGGTGCGTTCTGCCTCCTGCCCTCTCCGAGGGCTGCCCAGGGGTGGATTGGCACCTCCCGTGCCCGTGGGTTGGGCACGGCTGACCTTGAACGGTGGGACATTGTGCTCCTGTGACAGATTTATGGCCTGGCAGGCTGGGGCGCACTCGACGCCTTCCTTCCCGAGGACAGGACAGCATCCAATGTTTGTTAGCATCATTAAACTAAAACTGACTTTTCACCTGCTCCCATACCATATGCAGCTGCAAATTTTTAAATTAAACTATGAAGCCATGCATAAATTTACATATATTACGGACTAGCCTCTCCATTTAACATGCAAATGTACTCCAATGTTTCAGAACACCTTCTGTCGCTAATTAATTTGCTGAATTATAATTAGACTAATCCTGCATAATTAATAAGCACAGATTTTTTTTTAATTTCTAAGCAGCTTGATGAGATCATTCACTTCCTTCTATAAACTGCTAAGTAACTGTTAAAAAAAATCTGGGAAGAACATATGTGAAAAGGTATGTTTGATGTCGCATACAAATTCAAACTAGCGGGCGAGCCTCGAGAAAGTCAGGATTAATATCGGTGCATGCTTGAGGCCCAGAGAGTGTCAGTGCAGCACTTCCAGGGGCACGGACTGAGATTTTCTGCCTTTATTTTATTCCTTTTGGACCTTCCCGGGTGCCAGGCTGGGGCAGGGCAGGATTGCAGGGCTGTGTGTGGTGTTGGGGATGTTCCACTCTGCGTGTGGATCAGCTCCTTGGATGGTATTTGGAATTGTTTTCATTTCGGCTGCCAAAAACCAACGGAGATCGTCCTAGTGAAACAATTAAGTGCTATTAGCGCCGGGTTCATCCTCTAATGATCAAAGTGAAGGGCCTTGCTTTCATGTCGGAGGGAACGGCGCGTGCCAACGCGGGGCTGAAGTTGCTGGGTCGGGCTGGGGAGCCCATGCCTGCTGCACAAAGTGGATAAAAGCAGCCAAATCCCGGGATCTAAGACACCTGTCCCTGAGATAATTCCATAGAGAAAGAGGGAAAGAGCATCCCGAACATCACGGGATATTTTACAAGCAAGAACATCAACAATAACCCCGGTATTACGTTCACAAACGCTCGCAGAGGTTTGTCTGTAACCTCATTTACTGGGTTTTTTTGTTCTCTTTGGGGTGTGCAGTTTCAGCTCCTTGTTTTGCCTTCACCTCACCCCTTCCCAAACCCAGCACTTCCAACCTCCAGCTCTGACTGAGCAAAATCTCCAGCCCAACAAAGGAAGCCAGAAAACACTCGTTGCTGTACGAGGAGGTTGCTGAAGCACTTCAAGCCTTCAAGGGTGCCTCGTCTACTCCAAACCACGCATGGAACATCCTTAGCAGACACTTCTGCTGGAAGCCTCTGTTGGTTTTTTAATAATTTTGACAGGTACCCTTGTTCAGACAAATATATCATTTAAATTGACTTGGGTTCTGCATAAATAGAAAACGTGGAAGCTCAAATAGGACAAGTTTTTGGCACTGGGTGCCAACCAAGCCTCTTTTTAGTGTTTTCTACTGCACAGTCAATGGGAAATCACTCCTTCCTCAATATAAAAACCAAACCAAACAACTTTTTGGCCCAAGGAAGACTGGAAATGATCCTGCTGTGCTTTAAATCCTCACAGACCTCCTCAGAATGGAAAAGTGCCTGTGAGTGGCACATGTTTATCAACAATTTCTCTCTAGGTAAGGAAAAATGATCTTGAAATTAAAAAGTACAGAAGAATTGCACTCTTGGAATCCTGTCCCCTTCCAAAGCACAGCAATATCATGTGACCTATTCACCGTGGGACTAAAGGACACTGGGCATGGAATAGTTGTAACAATTCTGAATTATATATTTACAGACATCCCTAATACATGTTATTTTCCAAACAGCCACTGAACACATCTCCAGGTGACAAGGGGAGTCAAAGAGGAACAAAAAGAGTCTTTCTGCCTCCTCTATCTCCATTTCTCAGTCACCATATCCCAGCTCAGCACACAGAAAAGATGTAATGAGGTTTGTTTTTTTTTTAAAAAAAAAACAAAAATCAGGATCAGGTCTGTGTGTTTTCCCCCCACATTTCTGCCTGCACTATTTTTCAAGCTGTGGCTGAATTGGCCCAGAGATATTTGGGTCACATGGCCGAGGCAGAAATAGAATCTGTATCTCCAGAGTGACAGCACCGGCGACATGAGCAGGTCCCTGAAAGTCTTTCAAGCTATTCTAGTTTTGCCAGGATAAGATATTTTGCAGCCACAGCATATGGCCAACCCCAAATGTCAGCACCCACACCTTCCAGATTCCCCATGTCCAGGGCTTCCTACTGTTCCCCAGTCCTTTGGCCGTGGAATCTGCCACAGCCACCATGGTTTGGATGTTTTTTTGTAGTTTCAACTCCTGAAAAAAATGTTGTGTCTGTCTGGAGAGAGAGGTCATTTTGCCTTAGAGAGAATAATTCTGCACTCTGAGCTCCATCCTTTCCTACCTCAAAATTCCACAGATTTTCCAAAGAGTTCCTATTTTAGGCAGATATGGACCGTCTTGTGTGTATGAGCAACATGAAAATGTCTAGCGTGCAGTAAATAAAATTAATACATTTAAAGCAAACACTTCACTCATCCCTGTGTACTGGCCTCCAAATTTAATTAAACTTTTCTGTCCCCTTTGATGTAGCACATACGTGCCAGAGGCCAAAAAAGAAGCAGCATTTTGGGGGTATGAACTGTGTCAACTGGCAGGGGATGAGACATCAGTGAAGAAACACCCCGCAATTGATAATTCTTTTCCAGGACCTTAATTTGGGGCTGTTGGGAAAGGGCAGGGGGTTGTGGGCAGGGCCAGGACGTCTAAGAATGGGTTTCATGCAAGAGCCACTTGATGCAACTACACAGCTCAAAACCAACCCAAATATTCATTTTTTCGTGTCCTCAAAGCCACACTCCTTTCAAGTGTCTTAGACTGGGCACCCAGAAATCAAGACGAGGTAAAATTCCAACACTTGGGCAATCACTTTGCTATAAACTCAGGGCTGCAGCAAGTTATTTTGCCTCTGGCAAGTACTTTATGCTAGAGGAGAAATTGCTTCTCTCCACTGCAGCCCTCTGCCTCACGCACAGCCGCACCCCAAGTTGGCTGTGCAGCGATGTTAACAGGAGAGGAAAATTGCTTCCTGACCTTTCCAGTGATCAATTTACACCCTGAAGCATGAGATTGGTTTCATTTCAGTGTGTGTATGTAATACCTATTCCCACACCGCTTCGGACAGCGCCGAGGCTGCCGTTCCCCTGGACGGGCGAGTGTTCCCGTGCTCAGGGCTGCTTTGAGTGGTGTCCTCCTTGGAGACCCCAAAAACGTGTCACAAATCAGTGTTCTGCAGGCGAGGGGAGGGCTTTGATCTCCCCCAACCACTGCAGCACATCTGAGTATGTTCATGATGTCACCGGGGGAGTTTGTGTTCAGCCACAGAGCCTTTCCCTCTGCCCATAGCTGGACACGTTCTCGGGGCTCCTGGGAGGGATCTCCAGGTAACATTTGGGCATTTGGGCTCCTGACCTTCCACCCACCCAATGAACACCCAATGCAAGACATCCCAGCACGATGTCTCTTCCCATGGGTCCCAGACCTGCCAAATGTCCAAAGGAGGGGCAGGAAGATGGGGAAGGGTCTGGAGGAGCAGCCGAGGGCATTGGGTTTGTTCAGCTGGAGAAGAGGAGGTTGAGGGGACACTCACTGGGGTCTGCAGGTCCATCTCTGCTCCTAGTGAGCAGGGATGGGACCCTGGAAGGGCTGGAGCTGAGCCAGGTGGGATCTCAGGAAAAGAGGGTGGTGGGCACTGACCAGGCTGCCCAGGGTTTGGGCACAGCCCCAAAGCTGCCAGAGCTCCAGGAGTGTTTGGACAACGGGACAGGGACAGGGGGGGATTTTGGGGTGTCTGTGCAGGGACAGGAGTTGGACTCTGATCCTCATGGGTCCCTCCCAGCCCTCCTGTGGGGGCTCCAGATGTTCCAGCCACGTCCCTCACTCACTTCAGGTCTAACGTTCTTCCCCGGTCTGTGGAGATCAGATGTTGAAGTTGACACTGAAGGAGTTCTTGCAAAAGCCAGAGATGAGACTCTGTCAAGAGTGACAAAGATGGACCCAAACCCTCCCCTGACTGACTCCAAAAGTCTTCTCAGGGAGCAAATCCAATGCACTTGGCTCTTGGAGATGTCCAACACATTTTTGTTTTGGGCACACACATCCCTGTTTTGGGCACACACATCCCTGTTCTCTGCACACACATCCCTGTTTAGGGCACACACATCCCTGTTTTGGGCACACACATCCCTGTTCTGTGCACACACATCCCTGTTTTTGGCACACACATCCCTGTTCTGTGCACACACATCCCTGTTTTTGGCACACACATGCACTCAGAGCACGGATTCACAGCTGGCTGGAAAACACTCATGTTTTGCTGCTTTAAATACCAAGGTACCATTCCAGCTGCAGCATCAGAGCAGGCTCTCTGCTGGAAAAGGTCTCCTGGTACTTCTCAGCTCTAGGACTTCCTGCCCAGGTCCCTCGTGCTGCCGCCTGCAGGGAATTCTGAAGTATTTTTTTCTCCCTTCTCGAGTTCTCCAGCAGCCACAATTTCTGGAGAAAAGTTCTGAGTGCCCGCAACATTTGCCCAGTGTTTCCTACATTTATTTGATCCAGATGTTTACATTTTGAATAATTGAGAAGCTGCTGTGGTGAATAGACGTCAAGGAAGGCTAATGGGACTCGCAGTGCCGTGAGAGGGAACTTGGCTGAGGAGACACCAGATCAGGAGTCAGTCCCTGCAGTGTCAGGACAGGTTAGAGGAAGGAAGGGGAGCAGTTGTTGGAAAACATTACCCATCAGTGCAACGATCCATTTGGGGAGATGCTGAGCAACATTTGACTCCAACCGAAAGGAACTTGTAAGGAAAATTATATCACGAGCTTTGCCATCATAAAAGCTTCTGTTTCTTCATATGGTTTGATTGAGTTGCACACACAAAAAGGAATCAAAAGAAGGAATTATTTTCATTTCTCCACTTTGCAGACCCATTCACTAAGCTCTCTCGACAACAAGGGTGGTTTCTGAAGCTCCCAAACAAAATGCTGCAGTTGTTGTTTAAATTTAACATAAGTTGGGTTGTTTGGATTTATGATTTCAAGACTCCCAGTGCCATTTTCAGACTGAGGGTATGTGGGCTCTACTCAAAATCACTCCATGTCATGATGTAATCCCTTGAAAAGGTTCCTTTGGGTCTGTTAAGGAGCATCTATTGAAATATCCATGGAACAGCTATTTTACAGGAGTTATGGCCCACTGGGCCCCAAATCCATCTTTTATAAGGAGCCAGCAGGAGAGAAGAAAGTGCTCCATAAAAGACCACAAGATTTCCAAAGGTATATTTTGCTACCAGGGAAATGAACTCTGCGAAGTTTCTTCGCGCATAAATGTGTAATTACAGCTCAGGTGCCGTCAAATAGCACCCAATAAATCCATCTGAGCTGCGTTTGCACTGACTGCCAGCATTGGCTTCTTCAAAGAATCTCTGTATGGAATTATGCATCGTTCTTTCAGCAGGACAATTACAATAACATTTTATGTGTGAGATCCTGCAGCCAAAAATTCAGTTTCGTACAGAAATTTAAGGTTAAGTGGCTTTACACAGCTCATGGACATTAATTCCAGCAGAGTGTGTTTTCTTGGGGACCCAGAACAAAAAACTGATGTCTCTTTTTAGAAGATCAGCTGGAAGACTTGCACATCTTAATATACATACTACAAGGATGTGCCACAGCTTTGAAGCTCTTGGGGTTTAAATCTACTAATCACACTCATAAGGAATCATCAAACCAGTGAATGTCAAGGCAGAAACTCTGATCTCTGCCAGGACACTTAAGAGATTTTTAGAAGATTAATCAGCTCCTCTAATAATAGATCCCTCCCTCATCTATTCCCCCTTTCCCTCTCCACCTTCCAAACAAAACAAAACAAACAAAAATTAGTCAACAGTTTCAGTCTAAATTCTAGTTTTGTAATAATTCATTGAATGCCAACATAATTTTTTGTTGCTTAATTAGACTACCAATTTGGAGGACAGCTTAAGAAAACATTCACTGTAATTCTTGAAATGAGGCATTAGAAACCATTTAATCTGTCCTACATAATTACTTTGTACTTATCCATTAGCAAGTAAAATATTAGGGGGAAAGCGTCTTTTACACACAACAGAGGGTTTCTTCCTAATAAAATAAAAGCTGCTCGTTTTCTTTCCTTGTTGAGGAAGCTCACGTTGCTGAGCACCTGAGCAGAGATAACGGGCAGTTGTTACACTTGGCACTGTCTGTACCTGAGCTGAGAGAAGGACAAACCTTTGGAAAAGGTGACGTTGTTCTCCTAAAGGGCTTTTCCTGCCCCTTCCCTGCATGGTTTGGTTTGGCTCCCCGAGGCTGGGAAGGGCACTGCGAGGGGCAGGGCTGGCAAACTGGGCTGGCAAACTGGGCTGGCTCCACCTGGGCACTCCTGAACATCCTTCCCTCTTAATGACAGGAATTATCTTTGATAGGAGAGCATCCAAAGCCTTTCAAGAGGGACCAGGAGCTCAGAACTTCCCTTTCATTTACAGTTCAAGCTCAAGACCTAAGGAAGTTGGGCTTAAAAAAACCCAAAAAACAAAATAAGCATCCCCAACATTTCTCACATCCCTTTGAGGTCAGCCTGGGCTGGGCAGAGTTTGCACAATTGCCCAGTGATTCTGTATGGAGTGCCCACCCTGAGACACCTTCAGATGAGCCAAATTATTTCCAAGTGCTGCTCTTCAGTGTGTTAAATTTAAGACCGAATATTTCCAGACACTTTCCCCCTGTATTTTTGTGGCTGTTACCAAAAGACTTCATTTTACCACTTAAAGCCCCTGAATTTTGGGGGGTGTGGATACGCAGAGGCGTGGAGGGGCGAGAGGCATAAATCACCTCAAATTGTTACCCTAATAAATGTGGACAAATGAAGAAAATTTGTCACCAGCCTAATATCACCATCAACATTTTGTCTAGCTGCATTCCTTCCAATTTGAAAACAGTTCAATACCCATTTTACCTTCAAGTAGCAGCACTTAATAAACAGTGATGGATGCTTTTTATTCCCTGTTCCCCCTTTCCTCCCATTCCAGGCTTTCCCGTGTCTTTAGCGAGGGGATTGTTTGGCTTGGGGGGGATGTAGATGCTCCATCCTTCTTGCATTGACATGCATCCCTCAAGGAATGACGACCATATTTAATTCATAACCCCCGCTGGCTACACAAACATACAACTTCCCATCAATTAGGCAACACAGAGACGCTGTTAAAAATCAATGAGCTTATTATTAAATATATTTTCCTTTCATGTAACAATAATAGTTATGGCTGCTCCATTGTTGGAGCTGGAATATCAGCTGGCTTAAGCAGCTCTCAAAAAAAAAGGGGGCTGATTGCTTTTTGATCGGCTGGTGGAGCATCAGAGAGTGCCAGAACAACCTTGTGACACACACCCCAAAGGAGAAAGGTGACAAAAAGTGACCAAATAGATGTTTCTTGGATAAAATCATCCAGTGTGAGTGGAACAGGCAGCAGTTCCTGGATGTTCCCATAGCTGTGCCCGGAGATTCGTGGCAGTACAAGGCGCTGAACATCCATCACACACCATCAAAGCACAGGGAGAGCCCCTATTTGTGTTTCCACTGTGGTGTGTTTATCAGAAATTATTGGGATATTTTGACACACGCCACTACTGAGGGAGCTCCCTGACTGCAACAGAGACGTAAAGTCGGTGCCAGCTCATGCAAAGGTTAAAAAACAATCCACACACACACACAAAAACCCACACACAACCCACCCCCCCTCCAAGTGCACAGACTTTGGCAAGTGCATCAGATGCTGTCTGGCCACAGCTGATCTGAAGCGAGTCCCCTGTAATTATGGGAGAAGGTGGAACAGGTTTCCTGCTAATTGGAAAATTCTGCAAATGGCACCGCTGAAGTAAATTGACAGTCGTTAGAATATTAGCAAAATGAGGGAGCTGATTAGGAAAAAGCTCAGATGTGGACTTCTGGTTTGTTGGGTTTTTTTTTTTAAATAGTGCCTGAGTCTACCAACAAATTGATAAATAAAAGGTGAACTTAATAATAACAGCTGTTATTTGACCTGGATGCAAATATATTTGTGCAAATCTGCACAGAGATACCATATACTGACACACACATAGACCCGTGTATTGAGTGCATAAACACATCATTCCTGGCACCCTTCTCTCATTAAGACAAACACACAGAATGTTTGCTAACTTTTTTTTCTAGAAAATATCTATTTTCCCCAAATATTTACACCTAATAGGGGAGAAAAGCTGCATTTCAGGACACTGTGAAGACGCACATTGTAATGAAACCATAATAACCTCCTACTTCAAACAAACCTTCCAAGAGCCTTGTTTGCCTCCCTAAATCTTTAAGTTTTGGGGTTTTTTTCCAAGGGGAAGCTGAATCCTGTTGTAGGTGTGCTCTGGATTGACTGCTGTGGAGAACTGAGCCAGAGAGTCCTAAAACAAGTTCCTCTAAAGTCCTGTACATTTATTTTAAAAGTGAGATGCTGTCAGTAGATTAGCAGGATTTTTTAATGGAATTATGGAATAAATACACAACTGATTGTGAATTCCCATGGACAAGCCAATAAAACTTCCTGTTCTCATTTCAATAAGACCTTTCCTCATAACAACCACCACAGAAATTTTTATTAATCCAAACCAACACAGACTATGCCTTTCTGCCATGAATCTGAGATCACTTTATTCATCCCAGCGATGCCATAAACCTGATAAAAACTCCAGCCTGGATGATTAGATCCCACTAAGAACTCAAATAACTGCAGTGTTCTCCGTGCCTAACCTTGAATTGATTTGAAGTATCACGTTTTCAGACTTCAGAGATTTCTCTATAATGTAGCCCTTCTTCCTCTTCCTTATGTATTTATAACATTTTATTTCCTTCTGTGTTATTTTCCTTCTGGGTTTGGTGTCTCTTATTGTACTTTTGGGCGGATGTTCTTACACCTGTATATTATCCAATGACTGAAATATTTATACCTCACGTCCAAGTTCACTTAAACCAATAAAAACACGGACAGAACTTGAACAAAGAATGGGGGTTTACAGGCCAGATCCACAGTTAATTTAAATAAGTGTGTGTTTGGGCAAGGCTGCACCCCCAGCATGAGACACGGTGGCTTTAGAGAGCAATTCCAGGACAATTTCAGCTTCAACCCCGTTCAGATTCTGCGGGACTTTCTCAGCATCGTTTTTTTCCCTGTGTATTTTCGCTCGATCCGCTGAGCAGAGAACCTGCTGTTTGCACTTCGAGCATCCACGTTTATTTTCACATATTTATTTAAACAAATCGGGGAGTCAAAAAACTGCCAGCTCCAGTCTCTCCGTGGTGCTCCAGGAACACACAGCAATTCCCAGTCCTCCTGCTATTTTGGCCACGGCTGATATCCCACCCCAAAGCCAATTCCAATCCATGGCAGGATTCTCATCAGCTCTTACAGGTTTTGGGTCGGGTTTTTCGGTGCCAAAATTCGGGGGAATGTTTCCTTGCTGTGTGTTCGTGGAGAAAATCCACGTGGGGCAGCACCCAAATGGGAGCAGACAGGGCTCCCTTTCAAAAATAAAGAGATAAAGGATGTGAATAAAAAGGCGTTCTGGTTCAGGACATCGTTTTGGATGCGCTGTCCCACTTTCCAGCCCCTTCAGGAGGAATTCTCCCTAATTCAGGAAACACAAAGGTCTTCAGCCCTGAGTCAATCCTAAGAGTAGGTGGGCTTGGCAGCTTTTATAGGAGTAACCAGACTCCTCTCCACACAATCCAGGTTTTTCTCTCCCACTTTTCCCGTGTTCTGTCAAGTTTTTCCTTCATTCTCCATTTTTGGTGTGCTCCATTTCCTAGTTTTCATTCAACCTGACAATTCCGCTCCAAGAAAACAAAAGAAGGGAGGAGGGGGAGAAAGGGATGGGGAGGAGGAGAAACCCTACCCCAAATAAAAAAAAAAAAA
>VWZG01008640.1:461569-479127 GCA_013396735.1 Grallaria varia
ATAAAAAAAAACCCAAAAAACAAAACCCAAATAAATACCTGAAAGAAATGAAAGTTAGGAAGGAAGCCTTAATGACATCAGCTATTTTTTAAGAGAGGAAAAAGGCACATGAGTGGGAGTGCAACTGTGTGTCGCCTTCCAGAGAAAATTTTTCAGCAGTTGCACAGAAAGAAGTCTCTTGATTAAAAAAAATTAGATGAGACAGAGAATCAAATATCAGCCAACAACAACAACAAAAAAAAGTCACACATTTCTAGATTTTTCTTCCATATTTGTTCACAAGCTTGACTGTCAGAACATCTCTCTTAAAACCAAAATCGACTCCCAACATCCCACAGTGGCCCTTCAAAAAAAAAAAGGGAAGAAAATAGAATATTTTAACAGCTTCATTTCCCTAATATATACTCGGGAAACTGATGTAAATAGACAATGATGGTTATACTGAAAAAAATTTATGCCACCCTCCTCTTTTTCAGAAGTCCTATATTCAGTTGGGAATAAACCATATGGTTCTATCATAATTTAGCATGTAGGATCCTATGGATATTTACTCAGTAGAATTCCAAGAGGGAAGAAATAAACATTTTTTCCAGCTACTACTCCAGTGAATTAAATCACATAGATGCAAAATGTAAAGCCACGTACACAGGAGTGTCAAAAGACTTGCAGAAAGGATCTCTCCCTTCAAAAAAAAAAAACCTCACAGAACTCATATTTAACATTCCTAACAAAAGGATGCTCATTCCAGCTCTGAGATCTCAGCGAGCCAGTTCAGAGATGTTCCCTCCAACAGCGTTGCTCCAATTCAGCTGCATCTTAACAGGCTCCAAGATTATTATTTCACATTGAAATTAGAACATATGCACGTCTTGTATATTTGTTTTCTTCTCAATCTTGGGTTATGTGCAAACATTTGCCATGGAGGATGATTGACGTGCAGCACGATGCCCTTTTGTAATTGCAGCAATTAAACATTTGGCCCAAGTGCTGAAATGGGGGGGTGCGTGATGGGGCTGCAGTTTGGGGGGGGAAGAACAAAATGCCCTTTGCTGCTGCAGGCAGAGCTGCTGCCAGAGGTCTCTTTGAGGCAGAGCTCGACCAGCAGTAATTGTTTGCACAGAACTTCAGCCTCAGAGCTTTCCCTGCACCCGGAATTGCCATTTGCACACCACGCTCCAACGTTTGGGAGATGCTCAAGGATCACGCCGGGGTGATGCAGGAACAAGAATTCCCATTTTAACGTGAGCCCCGTGCCTGGGGGAAGCTTTACTGCCCATCCAGCCTGCAAACATTCCGTCATGCTCGTGGGTAAATCTTGGTGGTTTTGCCAGGCTGAGACCCCTCCTCAGGAGAACATTTCCAACTCCTTCCCTCCAGCACAGTTCTGCCCGCCATGGCCACAGCCTCCAGATCCCAGAGCTGCAAACCCTCACCACCTTATGCTGTGAATTTAAGGGCACAGAAACAAGCCAGGAAAGAAAACACAACAATCCGAGCTGGATGCGACCCAAGGAGTAGCTCAGACTGTAATCTCACATCCCAACGCCCATGACTGTGAATGTGGAAATGAGTCCAAGCCTTGTGGCTCAGACACATCCTTATTCACAGCTGCAGTTTTCACATAGTTTCGACACAAAAACAGCCCCAGTCGCCACCCCCGCAGGTCAGGAAGTCCTCTCAACCTTACTGGCAAAGCTGGTCCCCTTTCTGAGGCTGGAACTGCCCCATCAGTCCCCCCAGCTTGTACAAACTGGAAGATTTGAAGATTTTTCGTGGGCCTTAATGCAGAGGTTGTGGATTTTAACCTCCCTCCGTCGTTAACAGAATGGAACTGCCAAGAACCTTAATTAGAGGCGAGTCCCTCTGTCCCAACAGTTCTACTGGATCAGGAAACTGGGATATCTCCAGAAACTGGGTACCCCCAACCCAGTGACTGAGCCAGAGTTAAATGGGACTCCCACCACCCGCTGTCCTCCAACAAGGACAGCTCAGGCTGACACCTGCCCAGACTAACTCAGGTCCTTTTGGGCACATTCCAAAGACGTGGAGTTTTAAAACTGAGCCCGATCTTGTCCCAGTCAGGATTGCACCTGTCTTGGATAACAGAGCGAGATGTCAGCTGTGGAAACATTCATTCCTGGTTCTGGGGGATGATACAACCTTGGAGTCTCTGCTGCAGATCCCACCGAGCACCAGCAGCTCAGCCTCAATTAACAGGCTGCCTCATCACAAACCACCGCTGGGCACCAAAGGGTTTCCTTAAGAGAGAAGTGGGTGATGCAGAAAAAGGTGTCTGACTCATCTTCTGTATGGACACAGCCCGTGAAAAGGGAATGGATGGGGAATTGTCCCACTGGAGCGTGGCTGTCAGGTGGGTGACACAGCCCAGGCTCCAGCACTGCTGGTGCAGAGGGCACAGAGGGCACAGCATGGCACGACATCCACTGAGCTCTGGGAGGTGGCCCAGGGACATCCCAAAGAGCCTTCCCCTAAACAGCCCCTGTGAGCACACAGGGACCAGCAGCCGAGTCAGGCTTTGCTGGGGCTTCAGCAGAAACCTCGGGGTGGTCCCCAGAGGCAGCAACAGCCCCCCTGGTCAGTGCCAGAGTGCCCATCCCATTGTCACGGGACAGCCCCTGGCACGGCAGGGGCAAAGGAAGAACAGGACCAGCTCTGAGCTCCAGCCTCACTGGGCACAGGTTCTCATGGACAATATGGGCATATCTCTGGTTTCAGGGGAAGTGACTCACTCATGGTCTGTGCCTTGGGCCATGGCCAGCACCAATGGGGACCAGGAACGGCCCCATCCCAGTCTCACCCCACTCTTTCCTGCCAGCATGAATCAGAAGGGAGAATTTTCCAAGCCTATTCTATCTTCAAAGAATATTTCTATTTCCTTCTTATTTCACTTTTCAATAAATCGCTGCTTCTCTTCCCTCCCAATCCCCTTTCTTTGACCTGCACTCCTGTGCTTGTGTCCAGGGTGTGGACATGGCAGAGATGGAAAGGCTGGATGGAATTGTGGAATCATAGACTATCCTGAGCTGGAAGGCTCCCACAAGGATCATCAAAGTCCAGTTCCAATAGGACACCCCCAAGGATCCCACCACGTGCCACAGGGATGGAAAGAGGTGGAAAGGGAGTTTCCTGCCTGCCCAGCATTAACTTGGATATTCGTGGGGGAGGAGGATTTTTGGTGGAGGTGGGAAGGGTTTGGGGCTCTCCTGAGTATTTATTTTTTCCCCCCTTTCCCACCACGTGGCAGCTTCTACCTCCTGATGGTTGCCCTGCACGTCAATGGCCTTGCGGCTCCCTTGCAAAACAAATTGGGGATGACAAGCACCAAACACTATAATCTCTACGTTATTATCAGATGTGGTTGTATATTTTTAGCAACAGAAATGTGTTTTCAAATGTATTTCACCACTGCCCCATTGTGAGCCAGGCTGTCACCTGGCACCACTGCAGCATCGGTGAGTTTGCTGATTATTTTCTGAAAAAAACAAACCTGAACTCAAAATAAAGATGATTTCCCATCCTGTTTCCACATCCCTGAAAGTGTCCAAGGCCAGGTTGGAGCAACCTGGGCTAGTGGAAGGTGTCCCTGCCCATGGCAGGGGGTGGCACTGGGTGGGCTTTGAGGTCCTTCCAACCCAAAGCATTCCAGGATTCCATGATGACACGCTCCCTTCCCTTCCCAGGTTACCTGCTGAGAACCTTCAGCACCACCTCTCCTAAAGGAGCTAAAACTTGGAGCAGGGGTTTTTTTTTAATCTGCCCTCTCAGTAAGGGGAGGAGGCTCGGATGTGGTGACAGCACTGTCCAGATGTGCATCTCACCCCTGCACATCTGCTCAGCGTTTACAGGGGGGTTGCACTGGTAGTTTTACAGCTGTTTAGGCCTGTAAGTAGCATCTACACTTAAAAGACTCCACACAGGTGAGGGTGGGGGAAGAGGGGAAGAGGTACCAAGCAGAAATAGAGAAGCAGAAAAAGGAAGGTGTCCAGACGCTGCTCAAAAAGCAGGAAAACGATCCTTTTAATTTTGTGCCCCTTAAAAAGTCATTTGATTTTGCAGGTCTATTTTTGCCAGCAATACCCTGAAACATAAAGGAAATGTTTTGCAACCACTACTCATAGTTAAGAGCAAAACAACAGCTGTGAAAAAGCACTACAAATTCCTTCTGGAGCTCCAAAGATGATAAAGACTTTCTGGAGTCAAGACATTTCACATTTGAGCAAAATATCAAATGAGGCTTAGACACCAAAATACCCCTTATTTTATGTCTTAATGAAAAAAAAAAATAATCCAGAGTCAGATGGTCAAGTCCTAAACTGCAGCAATTACAAGTCAGACAGCAAACAAACCTACCATGATCTAGTTAATAGCTAATATTTATTTTCTTATTAGTAATCTGGAAGTTTGATTTATTATTGTCGTTTTAGGTTGATTAAGGTCTTTCCTCCTTTAAAAACAGCCACGATCACGTGAGATCTGAGCCCTGTTAGAATAGTTTGCACAAACTGCTATCACCAAGCATAAGGGTCTAGTAAAGAGCTCTGAGACAATCAGACTGTCCCCACTTTGGCTCCAGGTCCCCTGAGCCAGGCCCCTGAGGCTGAGAGCACAGGCAGAGTTTTCATTGGCATCATTAGTACAACCCAGCCACAGGTATTCCATGCTCTGTCCCAGAAAATCCAGGAAGGCTGGACTGATTTCTCTGGGTACCAACAAGGGACCAGGGGGTTTAGTCACAGAATTGTCCGGTGGTTACATGAAAACACAGATAAGCAGAAAGCACAAGGACTGGCACATCACATCAGACCCTGCATCGTTCCACATTATTTTTATAGTAACATTTTTAACCTCCTGCCTGATCTCTGACCTGAGCCGGCACCATTACACCCAGGTGCAGATCAGCAGCACTTATTCACAAGACAATACATCATAAAGCCAGGGAGAAGTTGGATTTAGCCCTGAAAATGGGAGATTTAATGTCTTGTCACAGCTTCTCTTTTAATAATCAGTATTACTTTGATGAATTTATCTCCAAGGTTGGCGGAAGGGCTCAGGGGAGGGAACAAATTTAAATCTATATAAATAGTCCTCTTATTAAATCCCTGTTTTGCCCTGTCATCTTTGTCAAGTTGTTTAACTCTCCAGGTCTTGTCTTCCACTCAGCCTCCCCGTGTCTCTTTTTTTGCTCAGCTTCTCCGTGTCTTGTTTTCCTCACCTGGTGCCACAACAATACACCGAGCTGTGTTTCTGAGCTTTACACTGGACTTTAAAGCCAAACAAGGAGCCCTTTGTAAGGTGGATTTGTAAGGGGTTGCTCACCTTTCCACGTGGGAAGGCCCAGCACATCACTCGTGGGGTTCTTTGCAACTGCCTTGGGCAGGTCCCATTGCGGGGAAACAATTTTCCTCCACTGGCTCTTAAAAGAGTCAAGAGGGCAGAGAAGAGATGGAGTTGCAAGATGAGGGTCTAACACCACGAACACAGAAACCACAGAAGAATCTGGGCAGCATTTCCTCAAAGGCTGCCATTCACCTTCAGTGCTGTTTGCAGGGGCTGTGGCCTCGAGCAGCCCTGCACGTCATTCATTAATATAAATATAAATATAACTGGGAAGGAGACACTAAATGCTGGCTTTTCCACCTTAGCAAATGACAGGGGTCAGGGGAGAATCAGGCCCTTCAGAACACACCACGACATTTCCAACATACACATTTAAACGTGTACGTTCAAGGCATGAGGTCCCAATTAAAAGTAATTACGTTTGTAGGATCTCCAGGGGGAAGCAGCTCCACGGCTATGAGGACACTCCTGAATCCCTGGACTGTTTATTCCCCAAGCTCCAGCTCTGGGAGCACAACAGTGAAGGAGCTGGTTCAATAGTTGAAGCCTAGCCTAGATTTACTGAGCCCAGATCCTACTCTAAGCTCTGCTACGGTCTACGTGACCATTTGGCATGTTGCTGAGACTGTATTTCCTATTTTATGTGCTCAAATCAATAGGAGAGAAGGGGCTAAGTGCCCTCAAAGCTCCCAGCTTTGGGTTTCCTGAGTGTCCAGCAGCACTTCCCTCTGTCACTGGGGGCATCTGGAGCCAGACCTGCCCAGGGGTGCTCAGGACCTGCTGCAGTGGGGGCCCAAAAAGGACTTTGGGGGACGAATGCCACAGCATTTCCCGTGAGCTGAGCTGCAGGAACAGCACCAAACTGCACCCAGCCTGCCCGGCTGCGGGAAAAGGGGCTCAAGAAGATCAGCCCACCCTGTGCTTGGGAAGAACACACCACTGTCAGTGGCCACGGGGAGTTCTGAGTGTCCTGCCACGTGCCTGGAGTCAGGCAGGGATGGTCCACTGCAGGGAGGTCATTCTCACTCACGGCCAGGCTTCGTGAACGAAGATTTGGGAAGGGCTCTCTCCATGCTTGCTGCAAGTGGGGGAATCCTTGGAGCCTGTGCAGTGGATTTTTTAGGTGAGATCCCACCCTTTAGTCCTGAGGTTCATCTGCCAGGGCCTAGAGAGCTTGGACGGTGGCAGCAAAGTCCTCAGGATGCAGGTTTAGTTAGAGTGTCCCTCTCTTAGATGGATGGCCTTACAGGGCTGAGCGAGCTCCATCTGCCCGAGTTTGGAGTTAGAGTTGTCCTTCTCCAGGGATGGTGGCCAGGAGGCTGGTGAGCCCATCCTGCCCATGGACACACTTTGTCTGACCCTTCAGCTGAGACCTGACTGGCATGGGAGACCCTACTGGAGGCACAACCACTGCCAGCACAGCTCACAGCCTCATAAGGGCACGCAAGCTTCTCCCCCATGACAAGGGGGTGTCCATGGAGAAGGCAGGGAGGTAGAAAGGAACAAAAAAACCAATGGCGAGAATGATACCGGCAATAGAAACCTGCCCAGAAGACTTCCCATGCCAAGCTCTTCGGCAGAGGCGCAGAGCACCGACCCCACAGTGCCATCAGCTCCAGTTCCTCAGGAGCTCTGGGAGATGATGGACGAGCAGGTCCCCAGCCCCACCTCACACCTCGACGCGGAACGGGGCGCGAGCCAAGGGAATGTGGGGCCAACACACACCAGGGGCAAGGACAAGTTCCACTGCAAAACGTGCTCCCTGTGGAGCATGACACTCGAGCGGGGCCCAGACCTGTCGTGGGACTCACCGAGAAAAACGGGCTCGAGGAAACATTAAACATGAATGAACCTACTTTCTCTATTATTCCCCCTGTTTTTAGTCCTTTTTCCCCCCTTCCCTTTATTCCTCCCTCCCCATCAGCCCCCCTCTCCCTCTCTCTACATCTGTACTTTATTCAATGAACACATCTGCATTCTTTCTCTGTGTTTTTGGCCAGAAACTCTATCCAACCTTTATCACTGACACCTCTCTGCAGTTTCAAATTCCAACCTTGTGCCAAATCCCCATTTCCTGCTGCTTAATTTCCATTCATTTACTCTTGTTTTTGCTTCTTCTGCCATTCCCAGCATGGACCAGCTCCAACCCAGCTTCTTCTAATTTTTTAAGGAAGGCTCCCTATTGAGTGCTATTGGAACTTGATCTGCTGCTCCAAGCCAATGGCTGGCTATTGTTTATACTACCTAACAACAGTTGCCAATATTACTGCTTTTTTCCTTCTCTTTACTTCACTCTCTAAGTGTATATCCTAAGACCCAAGAGATCTCCTCTCCACATATGGTGACCCATTAGGTCTGGTTTTATTATTACTTCTGCAGAATCTGAAGTAGCTTCTTTATATATATAAAAAAAATTATTGGAAATTAAAAAAAATATTAAGAAGAAAGTCTGTGGTGTCTTGTTTACACAGGTCTGTTGATCTGGCTCTGTTCCTACATGTGGAATAAACTGGCATTAGGATTGTGGTCTTTAAGGAAAAGTCATCCTCTTGGTGGTTTGTGCAGGTGGAACCCAAAAGCTGAGCTGCAGCACAACTGGAGTCCTTTGTCAAGACTGCAGGAATTGCCCAAGTTCTAAATGACACAAAATTGGGCATCAAACGTGGCATCAAACTGCAGCAGCAACAGTGATAACCCCAGAGCAACAACTGCTCACCAGGTCCACCTGCCAGAGCCAAGCTGTAATTATGAGGAAAATAAAGGGAAGTTGCAGCTTCTAGACAGGCACTAATACAGAGGCAAGGGGGAAGGGGAAGAGCTGGGAAAAATCTTCCTGTGTGTCCCTCTGAACTGGGCAGTCCAACAGGGGGACAAGGCAGGGGGGGCTCTCGTGAGTCAGTAACACCAGAGCACGGACCTGTTCTTGTCTCTCTTCAGGCTGGGAGCTCGTGAGAGCCAATATTCTTTTCTTAAATTCCTAAAACCAGAGCTCTTCATCCCCCTTGGTGTGCCAAGGACACCAGAACTCCGTGGAACCACATTCCAGCCCAGCTCAGCCAGAGGCTCCCACTGACATCAGCGTTCCTTGCAGAGGGAGCAGAACCAGCCAAGAGCATCCTTAGCCCACGTTAATTAAGACACAGCATTTATCAAGTGAAGAGCCCGGCAAAGGCAGTGCAGTTGTGTATGAATGAGCTTTAACAAGTCTAAATAAAGCTCCATCTCCTCTCGTGTTATCTTGACCCGCTAACAAGTGTGAACATCACAAACAAGCTTTCTCCCCACTCAATTTATCCTGCCACTTGAAATTCAGGCATCTGCCTCCCATTTATTTTTATGAAGATATTCTTCTCAGTTTAGAGCATTCCTCCAACATGAGGGATTTTCTCTAAATCCCTTCTTAATATTTCTTTACACTTCATTTGTTACACAGCACAGCCTGGTCCAGATTGAACCCCACCCCACCATCTCCCTGCTGTGGGGCATTCAAACCCTTGAGGTGTGGGGTGCAAGCACAGATATCCTTTTATTTCCTGCTTTTATTAACATTTTAATGGCACAGAAAGCAGGTAGAGCTCGTACCTGCCATCAAACTGCAGCAGCAGCAGGAGCAGTGATAACACCAGTGTGTTCACACATCCACGGGGCTGATGATAAAGTGATTTACTGGTGATGAAGATCACATGTAAACTCACTTCTACTACAACAACCAGCAACCTTTTAGCAACAACAACAACAACAACAAAAAAAAAAAGCTACTAGCCTGAAACTAGGCTTTTATATCAGTTTTTTTCCTCATCAGAAGGAAATTCCTGCTGGAATTCCAGTCATTCCTACTGACCCAGAAGTAGGGATCACAAAGGTGATACATGTTTGTTCTCAAATATTTTGTACTTCTAATCTTTGTTATGGCCCACATGGCTTAGAAAAAGCTAAAACTGTCATCATCATTGTGATTAACAGCATTTTTACAAACACAGACTCGTATAGGAGGATTCAATGTGCAAAACAAAAATAAAAATATAGTTATAGTTTGTTACACTTCCATAGCAAATAAAAGGTACCCAAAAGTACAAACATATTTTATCACCACTTCTTAAAATTAGGGGTTTGATTTTAAAACCAAAATTCTGGTTTTAAACTCAAAAAAATCACACAAAATTCTAGCCTGAGTCAGCTTGAGAGCTCCTATTTTTAGTGCTGCGTTTTGTTGAAAAAGTTTCTCTTTTGGGACCTCTGCTGTATTTTACCCAATAAACTCGAAAGTCAATTAACAACACAGTTCAAAGCACCGAGTTCTGCTTAACGCAACAGCCAAATCCAGGGGATTTTGCAGTCAGAGGGAGCGGGACGAGGTTTGCACAGGACAATTGAACAGCTCGCCCCGTGTCCCCCACCCTTGGCTGGGGACGCCCCTGGAGCTGCCACAGGGACCCACCACGGCAGGCGCCGGGATTTTGGCCGAGGTTCTGCACGGTCACCGCTGGCCATGGATCCCCAATTCCAAGAGTTGGGATCATTCCCTGGGACACAGAGAGCTGACACGAGCCCGGGGCTGGGCTTGCTCCCAGGGCTCTCTGACAAAACCAGCTGAGCTCTTCAGCCCTCCAAAATAAATAAATGAAGGAATCTGAAGGGCGATGGGATGGTGGCTGAGCCGGAGGGTTTGGGAATATGCCCCGCTGGGAGAGCCTCGGGAAGGTGTCCCAGGAGTGATTTCTGGGCTCAACCTCCCATGTTCATCCAAACTGGGGGGAACACGAGTCCCCTCCTGCTGGTGGTGACCAGCACCCACCGGAGCCTCAACACAACCGAGACGAGCCCTGGAAATCTGGGGCGGAATAACCGCAAATACAATCGGAATGACCGCAAATACAATCGGAATAACTGCAAATACAATCGGAATAACCTCAGATACAATCGGAATAACCACAAACACAATCGGAATAACTGCAAACACAGTTGGAATAACCGCAAATACAATCGGAATAACCTCAGATACAATCGGAATAACCACAAACACAATCGGAATAACTGCAAACACAGTTGGAATAACCGCAAATACAATCGGAACAACCACAAATACAATCGGAACAACCGCAAACACAATCGGAATAACCGCAAATACAATCGGAATGACCGCAAATGCAAATGGAATGACCGCAAATACAATCGGAATGACCGCAAACACAATCAGAATGACCGCAAACACAATCAGAATGACCGCAAATACAATTGGAATAACTGCAAATACAAATGGAATGACCGCAAATACAAATGGAATGACCGCAAATGCAATCGGAATAACTGCACATACAATCGGAATGACCGCAAATACAATCGGAATGACCGCAAATACAATCGGAATGACCGCAAACACAATCGGAATGACTGCAAACACAATCGGAATAACCGCAAACACAATCGGAATGACCGCAAATACAATCGGAATGACCGCAAACGCAATCGGAATAACTGCAAATACAATCGGAATGACCGCAAATACAATCGGAATGACCGCAAATACAATCAGAATAACCGCAAATGCAATCGGAATGACTGCAAACACAATCGGAATGACCGCAAACGCAATTGGAATAACCACAAATGCAATCGGAATGACTGCAGGGAAGGGACGACCCAAACACCGAGCGTAATAACGTTAATAAACCCAGACAAATGGATGCCACGTATTTTGGTGCTGACTCGCGTGTCAGTGCAAATTCCATTTTGTAAGAACCACCGGAGTTGTGACATCATTGGAGAAGCATTTTGGTGTTTCTTCCCCCTCCCAGATCCTGCAGCAGGCTGTGCTGCTCTCCTGGTGGCTCTGCACCCCTGGCTGCCTGTGAATCTTGCTGAGGATAAAAAACAGGGGGATCAGCACAAGGCGCATTCCCCCTGTGCATTTAAGCCCTTCTTAAAGCAGCTCCAGAAGGAAACAGCTTTCAGCTCACTACAGAGCACAACTGCAACACAGGATATTTTTCCAGCTCACTGATATTTCATAAATACCATTTGTTGTCATGTGGTTAAATTAAAAACTCAGGATATCAAACATCAAACAGTATGTTAATGTCAAGTATGCTTGAATAAATACTAAAGAGTTCAACTGACTGAAATATGTGGACTACGAGCTAATTAAGAAAGAAGCAGGTGTGAAAAAAACCTAATTTAAGCAATTTTTTTTATATAATTAATAATGTTTACTTGTAGTTCCCCTTATAATAAGGCTCCAGTTTAACCTCCAGAGAATTCATAGCTGTAATCCAGCATTTTAAAAATAATAATTGAACACGGCGTTTAAAAGGAGATCAGCTTTCAGACCTGGATAATCTGCTTGGCAGATACTCAGAGAGGATCTTCGCTGGAAATAATGGCACAGCTTTGTATCCATTGGATCAGTTACCAAACGATTCCAGCAAATCTCCCAAAAAACCTGGCCCAGTGTCTGCCCTGCAGGGATTACAGCGGGAACAAGAGGAAAAGGCTCGCTGTGGTCGCTGCAAACCCATCCACTCAGCAGAGCAAACCAGGCAGGTCATTTGGAGGCTGAGTTTTCTGCAGGCTCCCAAACTTTGCAGAGCAACAGTGTCTCTAGTTTTACATGGGCAAAAGAAGACCAAAAAAAAAAAAATAAAAAACAACATTAATACTTCTATTTGAACCGTTCTGGCAGCCTCCGCAGAGCCAACCAGCTAATGCAGGGCTGTGTCTAATGCAGAATTTCTGTCCAAGAAGGCAAATGGAAGGACAGGAGGAGAAAATGGCTACAGATGTAAAAACAGACCTGGAATATTTCATTGACATGACATATCTACTGCATTTAATTAAAAGAAGAATGTATGGGAACAATGCATCCTACTCAATTCGGGTCGGGGGAACAAAATAGGACTGGATTAGATAGGACAACTCGAATCCCCGGAGAGATTCCCAGATTTAATGGGAGCGCCACATGTTTGATATGTAGGGAAGCAAGTGGGTGTTCCTGGACCTGATCCACTATTCATCATAATACCACAGCCTTGTTCGTTCCCAGTGAGGAGGCTTAAAACCACGAAACCATATGTAGAATATTAAAAATCATTTAAAGTTAAAACGAACATTATGAAGCCATGCACCGGGGCCGAGGCTGCTGTCCAAGAGCCCTCCGAGGGCTCCTTTTCCTGGGCATATTGGGGAGGGCAGGGAAGGAAACCCCCCATGTGTGTAAACACCCCCCACCCACCCCCTCATATCTGTGGTGTTCAGTGCAACGAGGGCTCCTCACTAATCCGGCAGCGAGCTCATTATCAATAATTGATGCCCCTTTAATACCTACAGCATCAATGCTTTCATTTATAATTAAACATCAGAAACTCCACTTCTAGTTTTCCCCTCCTACTATCTCGGCGTTTAAACTTTTTCTTTTTTTTTTTCCCCTCCTATTTTTCCTGACATTAAATTGTTTCTCAGACACAGTCAATAACTTTACTATATTCTCATTGCCTCTGAATTAATCATGGCTCTGCACTAACCACACGGAATTTAATTTCCCATAAGAGAAATGTTTACTTTGGTTTACTTTGTTGGACCTCGACGTACTTATACAGTCTATAAAGATTTACTGTAACATATTCTGTTAAGCAACATTAAAGCCAGTGCTGACAGATCTTGTCTTGCGTTACTTCACTGACATTCAGGTCTTTAATGCCTTTTCTCTCCCCCACGGCCCCAGTGAGGAGCAGGACCAGCTCAGGCAGGCACGGTCCAAGAGCAGGAGTCTTGGGGCCACCTTCTGTCTCAGGTTTGTTCCCAGCAAACCCCTCCTTGCCTTGCACTATTTTTTATTGCAGTTGTTGCAGTCGTTGGGATGAATGAACGGCAGGCGAGAACGTTGCTGTTTAATTCCTTGTTACACGTTAATTTGAGCTGAATTTATTGCGCACGGGATGGGAAGGAAATTGAAACTAAAGATAACGGCAGATAAAGCAGCCCAGGGACAGGAAAACTTCAGGATTGTGGTGCAGGGAGAGGAGATACTGGGAATCCCTGGCTGGGAGAGTGGGGAGGCGCTGGGATGGAATTCCCAGAGAAACTGTGGCTGCCCCTGGAAGTGTCCAAGGTCAGGTTGGAGCACCCTGGGCTGGTGGAAGGTGTCCCTGCCCATGGCAGGGGTGGCACTGGGTAGGCTTTGAGGTCCCTCCAACCCAAATCAATCAATGGGGCAGGTCATTCCTCCAATCTCCCTTTTCTCCCCTTTCACTGCTTTGGCCCATTTGGACGGAATTCTCTCAGTGCAGCTTCTGATGATCTCAGGAGAAGGAGTTTCCACCTGGAGCAAACAAACCTCGGGCACGGGGACATGGAAGAGCCAACCCTGCAGCTCCCACCAACACCCAGCACAACCCCCTCAGCCTGCAGGGCTCAGCTCAAATATTCTGGGCTACGAGTGCCACCAAAATCCATGGGAATTATGGCAGAGCAGTGCCAAGGAAAACTGAGTTTGGGATCTCAAAGGCAGAAAATTCCCATAAATTTCCCAGCACTGGAAAGCAGAGCTACAGATCCACACCAGGTGACCCCACTGCATTCACACACCCTGCTGCTGCATGTTCAACAACAACAACAACAACTACGATATTTACTGTACCACCAGGCAAATTTGGATAGGGAATTTAGGGAATTCTATTTAGAGCCAGCAGGTTTTGGCAAAATCTTCATCACAGTATCTGCTGGCAACTGTGACCTGGTCCTCCTCATCTTCCCTTTCTCCACAGTCCAATATTTAGTTCCCTTTCTAACTCTGAGATGGACTTTTAGCCCAGATCCAAAAAGCACACGGGCAGTGGGAGTAGGGAAAAAGGAAAAAAAAAAAAGGAACTAGTAAAACAAAAAGAGTCAAGACTCTATTAGTTGTGGTGAAATCAGACCTATCAGTGCCTGCAGATGTGAATTCAGTTCACACAGATCCATGTGCAGACACATTCTGGGGGTGGGAGTTGGCAGAGGGTGGAGGAGAAAGGAAAAAAGTGATTTTGAAATGTATTTATTAAATCACTGCTGAGAACAGAGGGGGAAAAGAGGAGCCTGGGAATCTGCTGCTGAGGCTCAGCCCGTGAGGAGACAAAGAACGTTCTCACTACAGGAAAGTAACTTTTTAAAAAAGAAAGAAATCCCCCCAAATTTTCCCAAGCCATGGCAACATTTGACTTAAAGAGACAGGCCAGGAGTCGGTGACACAGTTTGACACCAGGACACTGCACGAAGCCAGGAGCTGGTGTGACCCCACCACCTTTCAATGGACCTGCTCACGTTAACGAGCTTGTGCAGTAATTAACTGTTTATTGCAGGGCATGGCAGTGCAGCCACTTGTTGCAGGTCCAGCAAAGTCACTGCCCTGGGGACTGTGCCCAGGGAGGTGACAGCAGCTCCAAGACAGTCCCCAACAGTGTGTCCCACCTGCAGCTCCTCTGGGAAAGCAGGAGGGTCTAACCCTTGTCCTGACACCCCCTTTCACCTTCCTGGTGCCCACCAAGAGCCTGGGAGTGAACCCAAAATTCCCTCCTTGTCCCACCCCACTGCCTCCACCGAGAGGGAACGGGGAGAGCAGGGCAGGGACAGTCCCAGAGCCCCTGGAGAGCATTCCCTGTTTTCCTGGAGCTCACCTGGATGCTGAGAGTGAGGATCTCACCAGGGCATGGCACCAGGAGGCTTCAGCCATCCGTGCCAAACACCCTCCAGATATCCATTATACTTATTATAATAATAAATGTTGTATAACCCTTAGGATGATGCAGAGCGGCACCAAAATGGGCCCAGAAGGTTGAGCTGCACGAGGAAGAACTTCTTCTAAAATCAGAGCTGGTGAAATACTCCTTTAAACTACTGGCTCAAAATAAAGAACACCTTAGAATGAAACTTGCCATTAAGGGGGCCTTCTCTCCAGAATTTTTCCTATGTTTGGGAAAGATTGTATTTTATTAAATAAATTATAATTTTATATAATGAATACAACATAATAAATACTAAATTTTCATTCATTTCCCTATCTCCTACCTCAATTTGCTATATAAAAATTCCCGAACAGGAAAAAAACAAAGCAAAACTCATTGCTTAACAACCACTTAAAAACGCTGTGAATAACCCAAAGCATAAACACAGTATTTTGAAAAACATAAACTGTTACTGAATAAAAAAATAAGCTTCTTAAGTATGTACAGCATTTGCTGCTATTTGGGAATTTCCCCCACGAAAGTCACTTGGATGGGGCTTGGAACAACCTGGTGTGGTGGAAGGGGGTGGGACGGGATGAGCTTTAAGGTCTTTTCCAACCCAAGTCATTCTGTGGTTCTGTGACTTGGTGGTTCATCCATTTGGGGGGGATGGAAATCACACCCACAATAAAAGGGTTGCCGAGAGGAAAGCTCCAGGAACATCCCGAAGCAAGATGGAAACACCTCTGGATATTGATTTAAGGACCCTCCGTGATATTGGAGCCAAGTCCAGAAGGAGCTGTTTGCAGGGAAAATTATTGCAGACAAAGGGCAGTTGGCATTTTGAATTGATGAGTTAAAATGTGTGTCACATTCACTGAAGGTTCACGAACCAAAAAATCCCCTCACCTTCCCTTTGCTGCTCCCTCGAATCCAGCAGATATTCCCACTTCCTGAGCTGAGCTCGGCTGCAATAGTTGCAGTGTTCTGACTCACTGACTTTAATTACACATCTGGATTTTCAAATCATATTTGTGAAGTCAAACACAGACAGGCCATTTTCCTGCCTCAACCTCCCCTTTTTCTCTAGGGGAGTAGTGGTAAAAAAATCAGCATTTTTCACCTTCCCTTTGTTTCAAGAAGCTGAAAAATAACTTTGGTCTTCAATATGGTTTGAGCCAAGTCTTTTTTTTTTTTTTTTTTTTTGGCCCATTTTTCATAATATTTCTGCCTCAAGACCTGAAAAAAGTTAAATAAACAAAAAAGTTTTTGACTAAGGTTAAGTGTCCAGCTTAGGCTGACAAAGCCCAGGAAATTGAAAGTTAAGGCTGATAGTAACAAATTCTGGCTTTTATGAAAAAAAAAAAAAAAAAAAAAAAAAAGAAAAGGCAAAGACAAAACAATCTGAGCTATAAATAATTCCTGCCAGAGGTTTTCATCCTCGGGACCAAACCCTCTTGTACCCAGATGGGAGTGCAAGCGCACACACGTGTAAATGTTGGGTTATGACTTTAATTGTCCCCATAAAACACACCCTGTGCTGTGTCCTGGGCGAGGGTGGTAACGAAGCCCTTCTGGAGGGGGTTCCTGATTTACCCAGAAGACCAGAAAACCACCGATGGCCACGTTTGGTCCCTCAGGTAGAGAAGGATTGAGTCTATTTTAAGAGTCCTTTGATAAAATACTGAACATACACAATATTATCTTTATAGTGGAGCACAACAAGCACAATTTTCCTCTGTTTTAGGGCCTCATTGTGTTGCTTTGACGATGCTGAAGTGGCTGAAAAACAGAAGCAGTTTTGATTTAAACCTTCACTAAAGTGGCCACACTACAGAAATAAGTCCTCTGCCTTTCCTGTATTCCTCAAAAAGCTGTTACTCCTTGGGCATCCTTTAGTATTTTTAAGTAGCAGTCTTGGCATGATAAAAATCATAATAATAAACAGAATCTTGTGTATACAGTGCATGTATTTTTTTAAACAGTGTTAATCCTCTCTGTTGATTTCTTCTGTTAATTAAGAACTTTTTGGCATGTTAAATGATTACACCTCATTAAGAACAGCATCTTTAAAAGAAACCAAACCCATCATCCATGTCAAAACCAGTCAGATTGAAAAAACCAGCACCCCTCCTCTGTTAAGGTGCTCCAAGATCCACTAATGGAATCCCATCAAGGACTGGGAGCGCTGGGAAGGGTTTTAGCAAATGCCCCACAAAGACTGGCCTGTGCTGAGATAAGGGGCTCATTTGCAACAGCTAATCATTCAGGCTCCTTAAAAATCCACCCTCAGTTCCTCTGAAATGTCTGGGGTTTTCCCTTCCAGATACAGAAAGCAAAGCACATGCAACGAAAAATTAATTTATTCAGCCTAAGCTGAACTTCTGCTCTCAACTCCTCAGTCCATGCCCAGCATCACACTGGAAAACAGAGGAGACTTCCTATGCAGGTGTGTCCAGAGGATGAATAGATTAAAAAAAAAAAAATTAATAGATTTAAAAAAAA
>VWZG01008640.1:479170-535163 GCA_013396735.1 Grallaria varia
AAAAAAAAAAAAAAAAAAAAAAAAACACAACTAAGAAAAAATACAAACTCAAGCCCTGAAGAGGCACGTTATAGAAACTTTAAATCAAATACGCCCTCCTGTCCTCAAAAGAGGAGTGGGAGGAAAGAAATTAAATCTTGGCTCACTCGCTGAAATCTCAAACTGTTGACTAAACTTTCTGCGAGTTGTCTGCTCACTCTACACACTTCTGGATATTGGGATTGAAAATAAATAAAATAAATCTGGAAATGCTTATAAAATGTGCAATTGCAACATCAGCCCCCACCAGGAGCCCTGTTATTGTCCAGCCCCAGCCTGGGCTCCGGCAGCCCGAGCAGTGCCGGGGATTTCAGGGCAGCAAGTGGATGATCCACAACCTCCCTCGTGTCCAAATGAAAAAAAAAACTGTTGCCAAGGAAACACCCAAAGATCAAAATTGAAATATAGCTTGGCCCTTAATGAGTCCAAAAGGAGCTGTAGGAAGTTTACTCAAGTTCAGCAGAGATTTTTTGGCTAAATGTGGGGAAGACATTATTAAAAGAGCTCTCCCAGCTCCGTGGTGGAGGTGGCAGAAGGAACACAATACAATTCCACAATGTAACTGGGTTTAAAATCCTCTATTACATTTTTTTCTCCTCTTGGGACAACGGCAAACGCCCCCAAAACGCAATAAAAACATGAACATTACTGAATTGATGGGGGAAAAAAGGAAAGCACCAATTTGGGGACAAACCCAAACCAAACGAAGGCAAACTTGTAACGTTAGCACAACGAGGCAACCTTAAAAAAAAATAAATAAAAAAAAATAAAAGGGTACTGTTTTCCAAGAACTGCATTTTTCTGACATCTTGCGCCTATCGAGGTCCGCGGGGACTTCCCATTTTCCACACTCAGCACTTTGAGGGTCGGCGAGGTCAAGGTACCCGAATCCCCCCGGGATGGCTGGTAGTTCATCCAGAACAATCGGGCTCCCGGCTGTGCCTCCCCCCTCGTTACGGCTGACACGGGCAGAGGAGCAGCCACGGCCACGAGCCGGGGAACCACAGGCAGCACATTAATGCGACACACTCTCTGCCTTTAGTGCTTTCATTCTTTTAAGTCCTAACCCGCATCTATTCCCCCTCTCTCCCACCCCACAAAAAAAAAACCCACCAAAAAACCCCCCAAAAAAACCATACAAATTAAAGTTTCCGGCTGAGCGAGTCCACGAGCCGAGCAAGGGGAGGGTTTTCCACGTTTCTTCGAGGGTTGTGTCGTGTAAAATTGGGAGCTCTTGGAATTGCCCTGGGATGGGAAGGGCCTTTCCTCTGGATGGTTCTACCACCTGGAACAAAGACCCCAATGTGTGGGGAAAGGCAGCAAGAGCTGCGTTGGGCTGGAGCGAAAACACAAACCACCCAACCCAACGCTGTTGGTGTCATTATTACTCGTGGTGAATCTCTCCGTTCTGGCAAGGGCCTTTCCTCTGGATGGTTCTACCACCTGGAACAAAGACCCCAATGTGTGGGGAAAGGCAGCAAGAGCTGCGTTGGGCTGGAGCGAAAACACAAACCACCCAACCCAACGCTGTTGGTGTCATTATTACTCGTGGTGAATCTCTCCGTTCTGGCCATGAACTAACGGTGTTTCTGCTTGGGAAATTAGGCAGGGGAATTATTTGCTGGGGAAAAGCAAAATACATTTCAGCAAATAGGGAGAAGAGTGATTTTCCTCCTTTTTTCACACCAAGCTGTTTGCACACCTTAACTAAAGATCAGAATCACTGTCTCCGTGCTCTAACACACGTATTTCGGTGCTCATTCAAGATGTTCACTGGCTAATTAAATCATATGTTTTAAATATTCCATCCACCCCGTCTCTGTCTGAACTTTAAACTTTGAGTGCAGAATAACTGAGAGGAGGCGCCCAATGCACAGCATGTTTTTGTATTTATCCAAATAGCAGTTTTCCAACTATCTTGCTAGTTAATGTCCAAAAGAATTAAAGAGAACCCCAAGCGTTTGCTAAACTGCCTCACATCAATGTTATTTTTCAAAACAAAGAATTAGGCACCATACAAAATTCATGTGTGTGTTAAAAATACCAGCAAGCCATGGAGTTGTATTTAAATAATAATGGTTTCTCAGGAATGTTTTTCAGAGTTTACTCAGCTACCAATGAAAAGTAAAAACTTAAAGGCAAAAAATGAATTGATGCCGCTGGCTTAAGTCTTTACAAGACTCTTAAATAATATTTAAGTCAATATCCAATTCAAAATGAGAGATCTACACACACACATACAAATAATACTTATTATGTGCCATTTCTGATCCTAATAACAAACTCCTCGTAAGACAAAACACATTGCGTCATAAAAAGAAATTGACTTTTTTTTTTTAAAATAGGATGTGGTTAAATTGGTTAAATCATTATTGAGTACAGTTCCACCAAACCACATGCAGTTTTTTTCCATGTTATTTCCCCACTTCGGAGTCAAAATCAGGATAATTTGGCCAATTTGGCACCTCCCCATCTTTGGCTGTTGTGAAGCCCCAGCCAAGTGCTGAGCTTTCTGACTTCCACGCAGGTTTGTGGGCCCCAGTAGGTGCTCAAGGGCTGTTTGACATCTTTAGAAGCTCCAGAATATCAGGAAAATGCCACAAAGTGGGAGTGAGCTGCAAAAATACCCAGTCTGAACACTGTTATTACCTGGGTATGATTCCCCAGATTTTCTTGCATTTATTAAACACAAGTTTACAGGAAAAAAATATTCAGTTTCACCCAGGAAGTGCCTTTGCTGAAAATTTAAAGCCTGTTTTTTATTTTTCCAGTTCTAAGAAGAGAGAAGAAAGAGAAAGGAAGAAACCCCCAAAACTGATGGTTGCTTTCTCTGCAGCTACTGTAAATATTTTATGGATGGATACCTCAGAGCAAGGTATCCAGAGAAAAATTCTCTGTAATTATTTGGGAGGATTTGGACCTTGCCATAAGTCCTTAATGCAAACAACTTGTCAACATCAGCTTGTTGAGACATTAAGAGGATTTCTTTAGGTGCCACCTTTTAAACTCAGTATTAAGCACAGCTTTTAGTCAATTCACCCTGTGGTAAGCAATTCCAGATGAGTTCTAGCGACAGGCTTCAGTCTCAAGGTACTTATTCAGCGCACATTAAAATCTCATGTTCCCAGGACTGGGTTGTTTTCTGACTGATATCCAATTAGGGAATAGAGAAAAGAGGCATTTCCAGCGCTGGAGCGGAATCAAAGAACCCTGGGCAGTAACTCACTGATAACCACCAGCAGCACTCGGTGCTTTCTGTTTGCTCACAAGGAGGGAAACGGGGAAGGAATCGCATCCCAAACACCAACAGCTCCTCCCAACCCATGGCCCGGCAGAGCAGGAGCAGGGACAGCCACACGCCCATCCCCAAAACCAACCAGGGGAAATGGTTTACACAAGAAACAACCAACTCCCAGCCCGTTTCAGACCTCTCAGGCCAACCTGTGCACGGAACAGTATGAGCGCTGGATCCCAAAAAATAGAGATTCATAGGAAAATAACAATTTCCTAACAGGAAAGCCATGGCTTGGAGTGAAGTGAGGAACCCCAAGTCACCAAGGAGGACTATGACAAAGGAACAAAACTGAAAGCAGGTCGCTTTTAAGCATAAGGTTTTAACTTCTGTTGATTGTTCTTCTTTTCCTCTTCCACGCCAGAAAAAAAATAAAAGCTCCCACTAGGACAATTACCAACCTCTGCCAATCTCTAGAACCCAATGTCTTTCCACAACCAATTAATACAATACACAGGGACTGGCAGAACAACACAGGCGGTGCTTTCCTGTCTTCCCACCAGCATTCCATCACCAAGGAGCTCGTTACCTCCAGCAGGTTGTTCTCCATCTGGAACAGAAAGCTGTGGGTGGGACACAAATCCCCTGGGAATGGCTGGGGAAGCAGGGCCAGGGGTCTGGCTTTGCTGGGGCAACACCCACTCAGTGCCACTGAACCAAAGGGAACCTGTAGGTGGGTATTGGAGATCCTCAAAAATGTGACGGCTCCTTACCTTGCTCCTAAATTTGATGAGTACTTTGCCACCAGCTTTGCCCACACTGAGGATTTCCTGAGGGCCAGGAGAGGGATGGGACATTCTGGTGCAACTCTTGCCTTGGAAACAGAGAGTCCAACTCCTTTGGGAGCTGTCAAGGGCTCGGTGTCTGAGTGAGAAACACTCGGGGCACTTCCCTCCCTGACCAGGAGAAAGCCATCCTGGTGCAAGGACCACGAGAGCCAACTGGGGCTCCTTCCTCTCATCTCCAGTTACTCCTCCTTTTCCCAGTCACTTCAGAATAGGGGCTTGGACTTTTGTCACTTTGCACAAGTGGGAAAAGGCCCACAAACCCATCCAGAGGAAGGGTCAGCTGTCACAGGCAGGTGGGCAGAGTCACCACACGGGTCTGTCACCCAGCTCTTGTCACACCACCACGGAATCCAGAGGGAAGAGTCACAGGCACACAGATCACCCCTCTCCTTGGAGGGAGCAGGATGGGCAGACAGGGCAGCTCAGCCAGGTCTCCCTGCAGCTCTCCAGGAGCCGGGAATGCTGTTGGAGCCCTGGAAGGGGCTGTGCAGAAGAGCAGGAACCCCCACCAGCAGCAGCCGCTCCCTTTACGACAGCTCAACGCCCGCCTTGCTCCCCAAGCAGTTTGCAGAGCAGCCACACGTCAAGGTGGCTGTTGGGAACCAAGATGCTCCAAGTTACTCGGAATAGATCAGGGATTCTACTGACAGATGCCTGTGGTATTTGCCTGGCTAATTTGCTTTTATGACGGTGAGAGAGGCTTCTGTTAAATGTTTGCTGTCTCCTGCGTGTTTATTATGATGGGGAGGTTTAGACAGGGCTTGTAGGACTGTCTGCTGGGTAAGGGTGGGGGGCGTATCAATGTTTGCATTAACCCACTTCCATCATGATGGGAATGTATGTTTTTAATAGCCTGCTTCACTTTAATTATATTGGGTGCTTTATTTAGGAGGTCCTAACCAGCCTCCTTTTAACACATTCGTGTGAAGGCTTTTATATTCTGCTTTTAACTAAGGAGGAAAGTTGTTGTCCCTATCCCTCCTCACAGGAAAAGCTTTCCATGGCCACAGACTGTTCCCAACAAGACTTCCATGTAAAGCAACCCTTTCCAAATATTTGCAGAGCCCTGGCAGAAGTTTCAGCCTGGTTGGCAGCATTGCTGCTCAAACACGGGCTGTCCAGAGGGTCTCCTGAGCAAACATATTCCAGAAGAATGAAGGAACACAAAGTCAACCAGAACAGTATCAAGATGAGTCGATTGCCAGGTGAAGGATGGTGCCCATAGTTGTCAAAGAAACAAGATTCTTTAAGGTGTTGGAGCACTAAAACGTCTTGGAAAATAACCTGACATAATTTTCAGAGTAAAAGTTGTATTGACCTCCCAAGGCAACTGCCATGGGGGTGTAAAAATGGTACTGAGTGTTGGCAATGCAGGGAAACAGGGAGTGTGAGTGACAGACGGGACAAAGGAGGAGTATCTGAGGGTTGGTTTAGAGAAGGCAAACATCAAGACAAAGTCAAAGCCTGGAAAACCAGTCTGAGAACAGAAAATGAATTCAAAAATAAAGTCTGAGTGACCTTGCAAAAAGCAACGAGGATAAAGATTATCCAGAAAGGAGCTGCTGGAGAGCACAGCACCTCACAGGCCTGGTAACACAGCACCTTGCAGGGGGAATCAAAGAGCAGCCCATCTAATCCATTACGTTTTACACCCTGATGGGAGGCAGAGAAAGTCCCTTAATCCTTATGAACAGATGGGAAAGTCCAAGGCATGGATCCAGAGCTCTGAAGTCCCAACCAGAGCAGAGCCCTCCTCTGTTCCCTCCTGCCCTTTCCTTCATCCCACACTTGGACAATGCACAGCCCCTGGAGTGAAGCAGGACACGGATGGCTCTGGTTTCCAGTTTCCTCATCCAGCAGTTCAGCGCCAAGACCCCCAAAACACAGGCAATTGTTTCTCACAAGAGCAAAGTCAAACACGTTTTAAGCATCTCCAGGAGTTGGTGATTGCTTCTCTTTTCACAAATACTGGTTTTTGAGTCTATATATATAGGCTCAAAAACTATATATATATAGACTCAAAATCTCTCTCTCTATATATATATAAATACAAGGTGTCACAAACTTTGGATTTATTACCAGCCCCAGCCAAAGTAAAAAGCCTGTAACAGCCCCAAAAATCTCAATTTCCTATTGGTATTTAGAGCTACTTGAGTGGTCACAGCAATGTCTGCATCACTTTGCACTGGAAAGGGGGCTCAACCCACCACACCACAAAAAGCTCTTGCAGCATCATTTTACATCATCTCAGAGAGGTCAAGCCTTACTCTCATTAAAGGAGGGAGCAAGTAGATAAAGTGTCTGGGGACAGATCCAGATGAGAACATTCAAACAGGACTGTCAAGCACCAAATCCCACCTCGGGGTAGGAAGAGGCAGAATGTGAGTGAAACAGAACACTAATTAAACCAGAGTGACCAGCCAGCTCTAAAGAGGTAGGGGAGGGTTTATTTGTCCTTTTCATTTGATCCAACATTTGAATTCTCCCATGAAGAGAAGAATTTTGTGTAACACGAAGTGCTCAGCCCTAGTGAAACCACATGGCAGTGAGTTCCAGGGGTGACCTGTGGGGTTCACCCGAGGAAACAGGTCCATGTGCCAACAGTGCTGCACCCAAAAAAGCACCCTACCAAGTGCCCTGTGTGACACCAGAACATGAGGGGAGAGGGGCAAACATGATTTATGGAGCACAAACTGCCCCCAGAGCGAATGTGGAATGGGTGAAAGGAGTCCTGGGCGCTCAGACAAACAGGCTGCCCACAGAGGCAGGAAAACAATATTCATTTCATTGACTGCCTGACTCTACGAGACGACATCACCTGTAAAAACTCATGTCAAACCCTCTTTGGGATGCACACACTTTGCACCAAATCTTTTCTTCTAAAACCAAAGACATTCTTCCCCAAAACCCACTATCTGAGCACCTGAGTTACCACTTCCCTGCTTGCCCCAGCTCTGACTCTGGTGGTCCTTTTGCCCCATTTGAGCCTTGACTGATGTTCCCTTACAAAATAAAGCATCGCTGGTTCCTCTTTATCACAACACAGACCAAACACCACCTTCAGCAAAAGAAAGCTGTAATTAAATACAAAACCAAAACCACCAGAGGAGAGCACAAAATCAGATTTACTTATGCAAAGTTTAAATTACATTATTAAAAAAAATAAAAATAAACCACACACAAAAAAAAAAGCCCCACCATGAGACCCCCTCTGTGATTAAAGTCACATTGGTGAACATTTCACCTGCAAAGAGAACGCAGGGGTGTATTTGTTTGTGTGCGTGATGGGAAGAAGAAAAATTACAAGTGAGTAATGTGCGTTCATACACTCTAATAAAAACAAACCCTTCATTTCCTCCTCTGCACTGAAGTACAGTCAGACACTCCCAGTCCCAGGAGTGCCACCCCCATGGACCACCAAAATAAAGCTGAACAAAGGAGGCTCATTTAGACCCTATTCAAGGCAAATATCCTGTTTACTGAGCATCTTGATCTTTGGAGGAGGACACCAGCTGAAAAATCTGCGATTCCTGAAGTTGTGGGGTGGGAGGTGTTACTTTCTGGCTCTTTTTCTTGCTTTGTAGGCAAGAACAGGGTAAGGGAAGTAAAATTCAGGCGAGTTTATCCTAGCAAACACAATCAGAGGGGATGTTCCTAACAGTGCTAAAAAGAAAAAAATACTAACATTTCACAAAGTCCCCCTTGTGGCCTCCCTTGCTCCTCCTCCCCCATCAAAAATTCATAAAGGGAATCAGCATTCTTTACCCAATGGGTCCCCGAGGTGCCATAGACCTTGTTGGAGACAGAGCTGTAAACAGTGAGTTATACAGCCCAGGGGAGGGCAGGGCTGGGCATTGGGCTCCAAACCCACCTCGCCACCCCTTGGGAGCTCCCAAAGAAACAGGTCAAGTGTGTCAGTGCAGAGCTCACCAACCTCTGGCACCTCTCATGATGCCCAGTCCTCCTCCTCCTCCAGGTCCTGCTGCCCCTCGTGCACCACAACCTTCCCAAAGGCTCTCCAAGGGAAAAAACAAACAGCTGAGCCCCACCAAAGGGCCACTGGCCCACTAAATACTCAGATTTTTAGGCCTTTTCATTTAGATCCAAACCACCCTGAGGGTAACCCCACTTTCACCATCAGTGACCTAAAAAATCCTCCAGTGCCACCCCCATGCCACAGGCAGGGACACCTTCCACTGGCCCAGGTCACTCCAGCCTGGCCTTGGACACTTCCAGGTATTCAGGGGCATAAATATATATGTATATATGTATTTTTAAATGATTGAAAAATCTGTATTTGCTTTTCTTTAACGTCTTCTGCACTTCAGCCCTTCTCCTGTGAATGGGGGTGTGCCCTGGGTGAGAACATTCCTGAGCCCCAAACCAAAGGGAGGAGGCTCACCTTTCTGTTGGGTTATGTCGTGTTGCAGGAGGACAGACATGACTCCCCAAGAAAGATAAACTACGGGTTTTTTTAAATTGCAACCATTAAAAAAAAACAAAACAAAACAAAAACAAACCAACCAACATTTAAAACACCAAGAAACAGACTCAGCTAGAAAGGGTTTTTCCTCACACAGCCCTCCATCCCCAACTTGGCCAGACTCTCCCATTATATTCCATTGAAAACTCGCTGCCAGGCCATCTCCTATAAAAGTACAGACCCCACTTATCCAGCATCCTGGGGGAAGCCAGGTTCCCATGGAGAGGCAGGGTTAGGGATGATGGGAACCCTCCCAGCACAGGAAAGCCTGTGCTCCAGGTCCCCACCAAGACAAGACCAGGAGGGCTTTGCTGACTGGCCAAAACTGGGAGGGGATTTTGCTCCAAACAAGTTCAAAACGTGGCTGTTGTGCATCCTCACCCTGCAGCCCCAAGGATGCAGCTCCACATCTGTCAACCCCTCCTGCTCCCAGCCTTGGCAAGGAGAAGAACAGGGTGGGTGCTCCTCAGGGTGCCCAGGACAAGCAGAGGGTTGTTGGCCCTTGTTCATCCCGAGTTTGGGGCAGGAGAGGCCACAGCCAGGCAGATAAACTGTGTCTCACCTGGGCTGCCTCCACTGCCCTCCTGAGACTGCCAGAACATGGTGCCTGGTTCTCTGTCACCATGTTCATGGACGCCCAGGGATGTTCTCCCTGTCATTTCTGTGGTCTCTCACGGTTATTCCTTGCAGGGGAGGGGAAAAAGGGAACGTGGTGGAGTCCCCATACCTGGAGGTGGCACTCCAAGGTCACAGGTTGGAGTTGAAGATCTTGGAGGTGTGTTTGAGATGTCTTGAGTGTCTCTGTTCCAACATGAAGCCACACACAGGTATTTGCAGAGCACTGAGTGATTCTGTTGAAAGTGTCACCACATGCCTTTCATTTTGCTGAGTCAAAGCAATTGAGAGCACTGCAGCCACATTACCAGTTTGAAAAGCTCTCCACTTGGATCAGCAACACATTTCAAGACCCCTGTCATTTACATAAACTAATTTTTCCATGGACAAATTCATAAGTGCCCTGTTTTCTTCTCTTTTGCTCACAACACTCCCCACGTTGTGTTTCAGAGTGCCATTAAATGCCCCTTTATTGCTCCCTCGTTGTAAGCACCTGAGTACTAACTGGGCCTCAAGATTTACAGCCTATTTTAAACTCGGATAATGACGTTTAATTTGTTATTGGCTGCGTAAAGGTTAACAAAGAAATAACTCAAACTACTAGCAAAGGAATAACACGTTACGACAGGGCCATTAAGAGCTGGATCTGGCGCTGCATGAAAAGGTGGGCTCTCATTCCAAAAGGAGCTGATGATCCATGTTCCCAACCCATGGAGCACAAGGGTGGCACACAAGCTGTTCCTCCTCTACCTGCTTTGTGTAGCCTGCAGTTGGTTTGCATCACAAACCTTGCACGAGGACCCTGCTGATAACCACCTTCTCACAAATCTACCTCCAACCCAACTTCAGCTGCACCTTGAGCTCCATCTTTGTCTGAGACTTGAGTAAGACACAGGGAACACTTGTCCAGAGAAGCTGTGGCCACCCCTGGAGCCCTGGAAGTGTCCAAGGCCAGGTTGGAGCCACCTGGGCTGGTGGGAGGTGACCCTGCCCATGGCATGGGGTGGCACTGGGTGATCTTTAAGCCCCTTCCCAGCAAACCATTCCCAGGTTCTGTGGTTCACTCCACCAGCTCCGCAGTGGAAAAGAGGCACCATCCGAACTAATGCCATGTAAATAAACACAAGTCAAAGCCCTAAGTGAGCAGATTTCAAACTGATTTTATAGCATTGCTGAAACCATACCCCAAGGCCTTGCTTTTAGAACTTCATTGCTGTGGACTCCACTGATCACACGTTTATCCTGAGGAGGGAGGGCTTCGTTTTCCCACTGTTATTGCACTCTCACACAATCAATCAATCACCCTCATGCAGATAAGTCCCTTTTTTCTCTCATCCTTCTTCAGGCTGTTGGGCAATTGCCGGAAACACTTTTTGGAAGAGCTGGGGAGAGGTTATTGGATTTGGGCCCAGCAGCTTTTGGAAAAACAGAGTAAAAAAATATGCAGAATTCATGGAAGAAAGACAAGCAGATGCTGCTCAAAAAGATGGTTATATTCTTATGTCAACAAATTAGTGCACGAGCAGCCAAAAAGCCCACACGGAGGTAACAACAAATGTGTCCTTAAGACATGCAAAGGAAACAAACTCTCCCTGCAGGATCTACACTAAGGCTCAGCTTTGCAATGCACTCAAGAGCCATTCCCAATAAACTCTGGATCAGGGCAGTGGGAAGGCTGGAGACAAAGTAAAGCCAGGCCTGAAACTTCTGCAGCTGAGCTCTGGTTTTGAACAGATCTTTTCACTTCGAAACAATTCCAAACCATCTTCCATGGGGCTGAAAAATAGGGAGAGGAGTGAGAAAACATGGATTCTGCAACTTTGGCTTAAACAACACCCATTTTATTGCCTTAAACATCCAATATTGCAGCCAAGTGAGAGTTCAGTCTTCCCAAACATTCTTTGGGAGAGGGACAGACCTCCAGCTGGTATCAGATGGAACGTGACTTCAGCAGCTTTTAGACCAGAGTCCAGCTTTGTATTATTCTAACACCCCCTTCTAATGTTTCCTACCTACCAGCCCTACCTCCATGTCTTTTCTCACCCAAATTCTCCATTTCTTGGCTCTAAACTTCCAGAAACGTTGTCTGTGTGTAGTTTCCTTGTAGGATTTTAGCCCAAATTCTAAGCAGTCTTATTACATTCCGTGGAACCTTCCCCTCCTACCCTTCCCCCCACTTTCTTTTTTGCTTTTTCCCTCCCTCCTAACTCTTACCACATGTTGTAAAGGCCAGACATGAGTCAGACCGAGCAGCAGGGAGGGGGAGAGACGAGGTGAGAGAGGGAAGGGTTCTTTTGCCAGCCAAGAGAGGGGCATTTCCCACTCTGCCCATTCCACACACCAGTGTCACCTCACAGCACCATCCAGAACTGTCCCACCAAGCAGCTGAAAATTAAAGGCCATTATGAAATTCCTAAAGGGGGCATGAAAATTGCGGGGTCCCTTATCTTGCTGGCCAGTACATTCCCAGAGGGTCCTCAGTGCCCATCAGCTGGGCAGGGTGAGGGCTGTGGGGTCTGCCTGTTCTCCTGGAGACCCAGGATGAGATGAACCTCATTGACCATCTACATGTGGAAACCAGGGGAGCTCAGAGGCTCACAGCTCTGGGTTGGCTTGTCTACTCTCTCCCCTTGCATTTGTTCTTGCATTCTGCTGCTAAAAAGGATTTTTTCAGCAGCTTTGCCAAAGGCTCAGGCTCTGATTACAGATGTTGCCACATCAGGCCCACTTGACCCTTGAAACCCTACGATGAGCCCTCCTAGAAAAGCCTGCAGTGCAGGATGACAGAGGTCTTGCTTGGTCCCAGAGCTGTTGGCTACAGCCTTCCTGAAAAAGCTCTCTCTTCTCAGCATCACATCCATACAGCGTATTTATAAACCTTGATAACCAGGAATTCTGCATTAGTGACTGGGAACAAACGCCAGAGGCCAAGTGGACCTCAAAATACACTCTCTGGTCTTTCCATTTCACTGAGTGTTCTCTTTTGCTTAACTTACATGTTCCAGTTCCATGCCATGCATTGTTTTACATTCCTTAATGTTACCTCTTCATCCATTCCCACTTTTACAGTGTTGCTCTAGGATCAAACAAGCTCATTGTGCCATAGGAGTCTCATCAGAATTTTCAGGCTAGGCAGAATTTTTATCCAACACTCTTCTATTTCTCCCAACATTAAACAGTTCCAGCTTCCAAAAACATTTTTCAGTTGCAATTGATTTTGTCCTTATCAGTCTTTAATTTCTACCATTTCCTATCCCATTCCCATCAGACCCACTGAGGCAAATGAGCAGCTGAAAGGTCCATTAATTAATGCAAGGGATGATTTTTGGATTATGAAGTGCCATCCAGTTGGCATCGGGCATTGCAGTGATGTGAAAACCAGCAGGAAATTGGATCACCCAGCTGGACTTCCTGCGGAGCCAGCTCCACTCTCTCCCTACATCACATTTGCAAGCCCTTCTGAACCCATGAGGAGTTACTGATGGGGTTGTGAACCCCACAGAGGGCACAGAACAGGCTCAGGTCCAAAAGCTGGGCTGCCATGCCCACCTGGCACTGCATCCAAGCCCTCCCAAGTCCAGGAGTGCTGGAAAGTCATACGAGTGGCTGTGCCTGGACCCCATGGAGACACCTATGGCATGCCCTGAGTGCTGCTCCCAGCCCAGCAGGGCTCCTGAGCCCAGTCGAAAAGAAAAGAAATCCCAGGTAATCCCTCGCAGGTACAAGAAGAACCCACAGACGGTGCTGTTTTAAAAGACAAACTGCCCATTTCTTGATTTCAGGGCAGGTTTCAGCATCCAGCAGCAGCTCTGTTACTGCTGTGTTTGCCCCTAAGGCTACAGAGAGAGGAGGCTGCACAGGAACAGCACACAAGATTTTTTGCTGTTTCTGGGATATTGGTGTTAAAAAAAAAAAAAAGAAAAGAAAAGAAAAAAAACCCGAAATATATTGATGAACTACTTTGTCATTGTTAACAGCTTTGCTGACAAACTCACAGCAGGCCCACTGAGAGGAAGACAGCAGCATGTCTACTGACTGCCTCTTGGAGCTGAGACATGTGCTCTGAATTAGGCAAGGTGTGTAAATTATGACAGCCAGAGCTCTTTGCAGAGTGCCCAGGTCTGAGGGATTCTGGTGCACTTTTGTTGTTGCTGCTGCATTTTCCCTGTAGTTCTTCTCTCAAAAGAAACCTTGCTCCTTGGAGAGAGCATTAACAGGCTCCAGCTCCTCAAGTGTCATTTGACAGAGAGAAAATTGAAATGCTAAAAAGAAACTCCAGCTTCTTTTCCTTGTTGCATTCGTTATTTTATTCTCTCTAACTGTGGCTTAACCTCAGAGGAGAAACAGCCACATGAGGCTGGGAGGGAGAGGGGGGAAGGAGAAAGGATGAAACCCAAAAACATGCTTTCCTTTATCCAAAATCATGCATGAAACTACTGGTAACATCTGGGAAGGCCTTGCCAGATGGATCCCAAAACTCTCCATCATTGCCAGGAATGTCCTTACCAAGACAGGAACACTCAGCATTGCTGGTTTTTTTTAACAGAAAATTAGGCTACACCACATTCAACCCTGGAAAAATGACACTGAAGGAGACCTTGAAAGTTGGTCTCCTGCCTTCAGGTGTGTGCCCAGAAAACAGCATTGTCCAAACTTCCCGTCACAAAGAATTACCTAAACCTTCCAACGTGACATTCCTGACCTTTCCTTCCACATCAGCCTTATCGTGGAGTCTCATGTTCTGCATACTTATATATTCCAAACGCACAGATCCAAGTCCTGATCACAGATTAATTCAGGCACTGAATTTACACTTTCAGCCACAAAAATCCTTTGACTTGATTCAAAAATTGTAAAGCGGGTGTGGTTCTTATTAGGCAAGTTGTCTGGAAATTAGCACACAACCATCAAAATGCAAGCTGGTGATCAAAAAAACAACAGAAAAGTCTTCTATTACTCCAAAAGATACTAATTAAATTTCTTCAGAAATACTGTTAACCAATCCTACCCCACATCCTCCAATTTTATCTTTGCTTTTGCCTCTGGATACCCCCAATCCTTTTCAAATTCTCTACCAAAAACTTCTGAAACAGTCCTGACACAATAACCTCCACTATTAGTTCTGCTCCTTCCTCAAGGAGACCCCAGGAAGGGCTGCAGGGCAACTGTTCATCCCCTTCTGGGCATTTACGGGCTGAAAAGATGTTGGGTTTTCCCTGCAATAATTGAAAATAGGTTTCCAAGTTTCTAGAGCTTCTTGCTAAGAGAGGAAACTTTGTACCTGTTGATTTTTTAGAGTTTTGACGCAAACACAAAGTACCAACCATTCCTTATGACCCCCATTATCACATGTCTGAGTGGGAGTTTCCTTCTCTCAGCCTGAGGAGGAAGATGCTGAGCTGTCACCGAACCCGAGTGGATTCAGGGAAAGATTTGAGCACCAAATTCCACCTCTTCAGCTTCCTCCTTTGGCTCTGCAAACACGTCCCTGGTTGTTCCCTTCCCTGGGCTGGGGCTGCACTTGGAGCCATCCCCCTCCTTCCAGTCCCATCCTGTGCAGCGCTCACAAACATTCCCACTTTGACATAATCAGTGGTTTATGGCAGGGAAAAATTAACCAAATGAAACTTCATCGGCTGTTTAATTAATAGCCACTTTTGCCAGTGCTTTTGGCCAGAAATCACCGTGCTGGACCCGCTCACCCCACGGCTCCTGCTGGGAATGAGCTCCAATGCCAGCTGGCCACTGGTGGTGCCAGGGCAGGGCACAGCAACTCACAAGCTCTGCCAGCCGTGGGAGAGCCTGGAGGGGCCCAAAACTGGGGAGTTCCTGGGAGAAGTGACCCATGGGGACAATGTCTGGGCTCAGCTCGGGTGCTCCAGGGGTCACAGCCACAGCACTGGACACAACCCCACCTGCCTCGGGACCTCAGCAAGGGCAAATCAGGAGCCAGAGGGGCAGCAAGGGAAGCCCCAGCTCCTGTTCGGCAAGGAACAGCCACCACCAACCTGTTCTCCTGACCTACTTCACACTGTATTGAAATTTTTTAAACTTATTTGCAGTTCTGTTACTCTGGTAAAAGAAATTTGGACATCAGCTGCCTGTAAGCCCTATTTGGACTATTTCCCATATAGAGATATACCAGCTGGACAAGTTTTAGGCTGAGATCCAAAGCTGGGAGACTGTTTTGATCAAGCTAAAATAACACTGCTATTAGTTCAGTTCAGGGGGTTTCTCTGTGCAGGATTTTTCCTCTGTGCTCAAAAGCTGTGACAGGCACCACTGAATTTCCAACACTATCACCATCTCTCTTTTTATATACTTATATATAAATATTTATATATATTTACCTCTAGTGCCCCCTTCCCAGTTTCCAGCTTTCCCCTCTATAATCCAGGCCCGAACAGGCCAGGTGTCTCTGCCTGGGAATGATGAGCAGGTTGACTCATTTATCCCTTGGAATGAAACTCCAGAGTGCTGAAGCCTCACAGCAGCCACTGCTGAGGCTCCTGGTGTGACCCAGCCCCAAAACCCATCCTTGGCTTCCCAGTCCCAGCCCATTTTGGTGGTGATGTTTTACAGTTGGAGGTCACAGTGCACTCAGGTCCTTCCTGCTCAAACCATATCCTGCCTCCCCCATCACAGCAGACAGACTGCAGGACTCCCACCTGCTCCCCAGAAGGGTTTGTGAGCCCCAAAGAAGATCCCACAGCACTTTTCCAGACTTTGTTCCCTGCTCATCCAGCTTGAAGCTGTGACACCACGGCTCTGGTTCGACCATCTCCAATGCCACGGGGTACCAAGCCAGGCTGTTTAGGAATACCTGGACCAGCAAGTCACATTGTCATCAGTTAGGGCTGAAATTGAAAAATATTAAATTTTTTATTCTTTTTCTTTTGGAGTTTTCTCCCTTTTGGTTACGGAAGCTCAGCAAAGGCTTCCCACTGCAAACAATCCCACCTGACTGGGGATATTGAAGCAAAGACATTAAATTTCTTGGTTAAGGGGAGCTGTATCAGGTGTTGATCACAACTGGAGCTCCTGGACTATGCTCTTCTGGTTATTCCATGTCTTCTCCTGTGTCTGTGCTTACCAGGGCTGCCTCATCTTTCCAGATGGACACATCCTACAGAATGGATTTTCCTCGTGGAGTGACTGTAACGTTTCCCCGTAACTTCCCTAGGAGTGAGTGTTGAAAACAGGAGGCCAAGCCCCAGTTCTGAGAAGAGACAGCGAATTTGGCAAAGCTCCCCAAATTCCTTGTGAGACAGAGATCACCACAGGGCGAGGAGGGAATATCCCAATGGGAATAACATGGAAACGGGGAAACTGGTCCCTAAAAAAAAACCATGCCACCCAACTCAGGTAAAGGGGGACGAGACATCAGCACTGTGGAGGAATAACTCCATAAATACATCCCGACCTGACAAGTTCTGTAAGGCAAAACAGGCGAACGGCTGCTGCGATGGGTGTAAGGAGCTGAGCCCACAATCCGAGCTAAAGACAGCTCCCTAGTGGCTGCGGAGCCCAGAAACCCTCCCGAGCCAGCCCGGCAGGAGCAGACAGCTCTGCCTGCGTTGATTCCCCAGCCAGGAATCCAACAGCCCAAACCGGCAGAGAAGGGGCTCAAATGCACCCCCCTCCCCGCACGCCTTTTCTCCCCTGGCCCCTCCTGGAACAACACGCTGTAGCTAATAATCATCAATGCCCCCGCCGCCAATAATCGGTCGTCAATGTCCCCCCGCCCGCCAATAATCGGTCGTCAATGTCCCCCCGCCCGCCAATAATCGGTCGTCAATGTCCCCCCGCCCGCCAATAATCGGTCGTCAATGTCCCCCCGCCCGCCAATAATCGGTCGTCAATGTCCCCCCGCCCGCCAATAATCGGTCGTCAATGTCCCCCCGCCCGCCAATAATCGGTCGTCAATGTCCCCCCGCCCGCCAATAATCAATCGTCGTCAATGCCCCTGCTGCCAATAATCGGTTGTCAATGGCCCCCACCCGCCAATAATCAATCAGCGTCAATGCGCCCACCCACCAATAATCAATTTTGTGACCTGCTCCCTCCTGTAAAACACTCCCCGGGTTCCCCTTTCCCTCCGATACATCCCCAAAAGACGCCCCCCAGGTGCTCCCGGAGCCGCCCCAGGGCAGCTGCAGCACCTCCAGGGCTCCCAGGTATTTTATTTCACGTTACAAATATATTTATTTCCGAACAGCAGGAGCCTCCTCCTGTACCTGACAACTCGTAATCACTGAACTCACGCAAAGAGATTTACAGGAGGAGAAGCTGGGGAGTCAAACACCCTCTCCCATCACCTGACCTGTCTTATTTTAGCCTTTGGTTTCAACTGTTGACACACAAGCCTTTATTATTATTATTATTATTGTTTGCCCTTAATTTGCTTTTCAAGATTAAAAAAGGGATTTGCGGGGTTTTACATTGTTTCAGTTTAATAACGTGTTGATAAATCTGGGGTTGAAAAAAAAACAAACCAGCTCCAGCTGATCTCTGCTGGTTCTCCCGCACAAATATTTAGATGTGCAACCAGAGAAACTTCATTTCTATTAACACGACTGCGACAGCCCAGAGAGATCCCCCCAAACCAGAGGAAATTCAATCCAGTTGGCAGCATAGCCAGTGCTGATTACATACACAAATCTTGCCTGCTTGCACATCACGCTCCTATTTTTAGATTTTTAGGAAACAAAGAGCCCTTATTAATGGCTATCTTCATGTTTGGGGAGAAGGGAGGAGAATAATTTTGTTTATATTTCCCCATCAGCCTGCTGGCTTGCACACAAAGCACTGAAGCAATTACACTGGCTAGAGCGCTGAGGAGAGACTCAGCAAACATCATTAATATGATTATTCATTTACTTAATTCAGCTCTTCTCCCATTGCCGGGGACAGCACCCCAAGGATCCAGCCGGTCCCTGCACTGGTGAGTGTAACTCCCATGGATGCTGGACCTGCCTCCAGGGGAGCAACACACCAGGAACAGCAGGGAATTTATTACCAAGATACAGCACGAGGTCCCCGAGCCACAGCAGGGACAGCACAGGGTGACCCAAGCCAGGTGGAAGAGACCCAACTTTTACAAGTCTCCTTCCATTGACAAGGCAGCCCCAAACTCAAGGATCCACCCTGAGCACATTCTGAGCACTGGAGGTGAACGGTTCTCCTCGGACACTGACAACAAATCCTTCAAACTAAACCATTCTGACTCCTGAAAAGAGCTTATTAGTGTTTTGTACCATCAGATACAGTGATTTAGAACAGATTTCTTAAATTCAAAATCAACAAGCTACAAATAGCTTCATGTTCCAAAGTTCTTAAGAGCCAGCAACTTCTGTCACATCCACTGCTGCCTTAAATCTGATTTTTCCAAGCCAGCCATTAGATTTGGATTATAATTTCTATTGCAAACTCTCAGGCAGCACAGAAGATCTCCTTGATATAGACCCTTCACCCTTTTAAATCAGATTTATACAAATGGCCCTTCCCCCTTTCTAAAAGTACATTTACAGCCTTTTAGGTATAGGATTTAATTTATAAAGAGGCTTATTCTCATCCAGAGAGCTGAGCCAAGACCAAAGCTTGGTAATCAGACACCCCACAGCCCATCACACCAGGGGAGAGCAGCTTTGCCTTCCCCCAGCAGAAGGCACTGAAGCCTCTGGGCACACCATTCCCAAGGTGCTCCCATCCATTCCTCTCCCCAGGGGGAGTTTTGACCCTCACAAAGGTTCATTCCCTTTTTTTCCTACTCCCCTCCGTTGTACCTCCAGCATTTTTAGGAAGTAACTTCTACTAGAACAGTCTGACACAACGTGCAGAGCAATAAATGGAAATGCTTTTGACTTTGAGGCCAGATTCTGCTCTCACAGACTGAGGAGGGTGATGAACAAGGCTGGCTCTCTGCACTGGTAAAGGGATTTAATTACATTATATCAATTTATGCTTTGCCTCCTTTACATCCAACCCTTCCTCCCACTGCATAAAACAAGCCCTCACTTCTTCCTTGTTGCCCAAATTTCCCCAGATATTTCAACCCTCTATTTTCTGAGCCTCTTCAGACATCCACATAAAGCAACTGGAGATTAAAATGAACCAGAATGGGGAGAGATGGAGCTCACTACAATAAATAATATGAAATTGAGCAAGGCTAAATCTATTGTATATTGAAACCATTAGAACTGCTTGTACCAGCCCAGCACACGAGAGCTGTGCTTGTCTCCAGCTTTTCCAGGCTGGGGAATTGGAGTGGGCTGATCCCTCCTTTGGGGTCCCTGCAGCCCTCCCTGCCAAGGCCTGCAGAGCATCATTAAGGGATATTGCAGAGAGGCTCAGAATAACAACCAGAAATGGGAGCAATCCACCAGCCACCAAGTGTGCTGGGGTTTGGGTTTTTTTTTTTATGAAGTCTGGTGGTTGTTTGGGCTTTTTTTTTTTATCCACCTCTTCACTTCACCCAGCAAGTTGTGATCTTCCTACAATCACATCCTCCTCTGCAATCTTGCCAAGGGCGATATTGCCTCTTGATAATACAAGGCTTTGTGTGCACCTACAGAATGGAGAGATTCAGGGGAATTTGGGGGCTGCAGGGAGAGAATTTCAAACTAAACCTAAAGAAAAGGAGTCCGTGCAGAGCTGTAAGAGAAAAATCTTCTCCCTTCTGATCCATGCTGTGGATCTCAGCTCCTTCCTGCACACACATCAGTCTCCTTTCTGCCAGCACTGCGTTACTGGAGGGGGGATTGGCAGCACCAGCGAGGAGTCCTCCCTTCTCACTGCAGTTCAGGGATTTTGGGAAGCTCCACTGTGCCAGCACATTGTCTGCAAGACCATTTTTGACTCAAAGAGCCTACAGTCCAAACCAATCCCAGGTGAATAGCAAGGCCTTCCTTCTGTGAAATTTAAATTAAAAGATGTTAAGAATAGTCATTTCACTTCCATAATCATTTCACTCCCATAGTCTTTACCAATTAAACTGAGTGTTCAATATACTCAAGTTGCCCTCTAATTTGGATTTTTCACCCAGCCAACATGCCAACCCCAAAAAGCTGATCTCAAAAATTAAAACCATTGTTGCAATTTCCTTGGCTTAATATAAAGCAAGAGCAGAATGTCCCCTCCTCAGTGATGCTGCACGGCCTGACCCTTCCTCATAATCCCCTGTAAATTCACCCAAAAAGTCATGAACTACATAATATTAGTTCTTACAGACTGACATATTTCCCTGATCTTTCATGAGCCACATGGGGAAACAGTTTTCGCCTGATCTGAATGAAGAAGAAAAACAGTGATCCTAATCAACCGTTTACCCTCAGTGGCTTCCCTAAACAAATCTGGGAAAGAGCTTAAAGGCTTGGGAATATCCTCGACCCTGCTTGATGCACTGTAATAACCCTACCTAATTATACTGATATAAAAACTAATTGGAAAGATAGCAAATGTCAGGGTAAGATGCAAATTGTAGGGTGTTAATTGCTGAACAGGTGCTGGAATAGAATTAAATGAGCATCTTGATTAGGAGAGTGGAAAAAACAAATGTGGACCCCGAAATCAAGTTGGCCACGTGAATTATTTAGCAGCCCCCTCGTACCAGCCAGAGGTCGTGTTGATGTGACCTCTGCTTTGTGAGGGCTGGGCTGGCAAAACAATGGGGAGCTCCAGGAGGAGACACGGCCTGGGAGGGACCAGGGGGGGCTGTGAAATATGGGATGTCCTCCATGGGATAAGGGAAAGGGTTTTACTGGTGACCCTTGGGTTGGGAAACATCTCCGAGGGGAGTTTTCCATAGAGGATCACCGGAGTGACACAGACCCCCTGGTCCCAAAGAACACGCAGGTGACCCCACCTGGTCCTCTGCTGGCCCTGCCAGCACAGAAACAAAGCCATCCACAAAATGATGGGCGCCCACAGAAAGGGTCTAAAAGGCAGTTTTTGTGTTTGCACACCAGGGGAATCCCACCCGCAGCCAGAAGTTCTTCGGTGGCACTGCCGTGGCAGTAAATTTTTTTTTCACACAGACCCTCCAAAAGCCATCTCATGTTTCAAGTTGCCACTCAGTGACCAGCAAACAGATCAGATCAAATGACATCAATTAGAACCAGCAGTCTGGAAATGAGAGACCCCATCGTTAGCAGGGATTATATTTGGGGCATAAAAGTAGAATAACTTTCACAAAGGATTTAATACAGCTTCAGTCATGCCTAATTTTTAATATGACATGACTTTTTCTTGGTGATAAAATCAGAATGTTGCAAGATCACGATGAGGGTAGAGCAAGAAAAACTTATTTTTAAAGACAGTTTCAACAACTGACAAAACCTACCTTGTTTTGCCAATTAGGAGAAAAATTATCAAGAATTCAGGAAGCAAATTTTTAAAATTTAAAAGAACTACTGAAAATATTTACATATTACTGTTGTAAGAAATGCAAGAAAAGGCCAGTGTGCTGCTCCAGGGTGGGTGTGACACAAGGAAAGGGTGTGCTACTCCCACCCTGCCTTGGAAAGGAACAGCAACCAGCTCAGGGAAGATGGGAGAGTTCACTCAGTTCTTTGGGCACAAGGGGGGAAGGATGTCAAGACCAAACAGTTTTCAGAAGTTTTTAAAAATTTGCTTCCAGAATTCTTCGTAATTTTTCTTCTAATTGGCAAAACAAGGTCAGGTGGTATTATTGTTGTCGTTAATAGTAATAACAGTATAAACACTCATCTTAAAGCTCACAGAAGGATCAAACTTCACGCCCCCTCTGCAGCCACAGCAATGCCAATTGGAAATCCTTCCCATGCCAAAGACCTGAAGTACAGGAACATTCCTGAGCTCAAACTCATTCGGGGACTACAAAATGCTAGAATTAAAGAAATTACTGTAAATTAAATCCTTTTTGACACACACAGTGCAATCCTTAGTTCTGTTACGATGTAATTCCTCCCCCCATGGCAGTACAAACCTCACCCCATCCCCTAATTTTCCCAGTTCATCCCGGCCCCTTCTTGCCTCTTTCCCAGTCTACAACCAAAGCTGATCACCAGCCCGAATCTTCCAGGCAAGAATTCCAGCCCAGTCCAGAATTCCTCCAACCTCAAGCCCAGTTTCCATGACCAGAAGGACCATTTTCCCCACATTGCATCCAAGCCATGGAGAGGATGCTCCCAAAATATGCCCAAATATCCCCAAGTGTTCCAGGCAAGGATCTAAACTCTCTGAGCTCGTGACAGTTCCCATCAGCCAAGGAATGGGAGTTTGTGCTGCCCTAAAACCAGCTTTGAGCTGCATAAATAGAGAGTATTTATATGTCCTCAGCTTTTCTCTCGCTGAAGCAGCGCTTGAAAGAGCAGCAAAATAACCATCCAGGGTCTGAGAGCAGAAAAACACTGAATTTGAAAGATACAACATAAGGAATTTTGCCTGTCAAAAAAAGCTACAGAAAAAAATACTAAAGGGGGACAAAAACACATTGGAATCATTTCTGGGATGGGCAATCTCTGCTTCTGAAGGATATTATAGATCTATTTTTATATGTATATTTATATATATATATCTACACCTATTTTATACATTTGTATATTTTAATATCTATATTAGGCAATTTATTGGCCAAGGCTACTGTCCTGCTTGTGCTGTTTGGCTAAAGAGAAAGGACTGACAGTGACACTTTTTGAAGGCACCAAAGTAAAGCTGGAAAATGAGAGAAGCAGATGTCCCTGCAGGAATGCTGGGAAATGCTTCAGATAAAGGGGAAGGAGGGGGAAAAAAACCCCACCTTTAACCAAAACGTCCCAGAGGATTTTTTTTTTTTGAGGTTCTGTGTCAGCAAGTGACACTGACACAACACTGGATGCTTTTTCTCCCCCCCTTTAGCAGAGGAATTTTGACTGACCAGATACTTTGTCAACATCGAGGAGAAGGATTTCTACTGGTAGGGATTCAGGTACTGAGCACCCACATTCTGATGAGAGCAGAGTTGGAAAACATCGCCATTCAAGCATTCAAAATCCAAATTAGAGCCCTGTACAACCCAGCTGAAGACCCAGGGAATTTCTAGTAGCCATAAATTCAGGAATCATTTCAAGCCACCCCCAGTAAAAACCTGAAGATAAATGACATGTGGGAAGGAGACACTTCTCAGCTCTATCCATCATCCAAACCAGAGCTTGTAGTTTTACGTCCATAAGAATACCAAGTTTCATCTTAAAAAAGAAAAACAAACAAACAAAAAAACAAAAACAAAAAACACAAACAAAACCAAAAAAAACAAAACAAAAAACCACACAACTAAAAAAAAAGAACAGTTTCTCACAGAAAGTTTATAAACGTGAAAGGCACTGTGTGGTAAAAGCAGCACTCCTGTCCTGACAGGGGGAAGTGATTATGAGCCACCACAGAACAAGCTGTTGCCACTTCATTTCATTTTATTTTCTCGAAACAGCCTTTGCAGGAAGACACAAACCCATGCAGGGAAGAGCCTTTTGCCTAATGGGTTCACAGTCCCTGAGACTCAAATAAGCTGAGTGCTTAAAAACAACTCGGGAGCCACAGTAAAAGATAGAAAATTATTGCTTCCTGTCATGGCCAAATATTAAACACAGCACACACCTAATGGCTCTATCACTCCCCAGGGAAGGAGCTTTATGAACAATAAAATCCCAGCAGACTTGCACTGTTTGGACTCGGAAGCCTCATTATGGGCTCACTGATCCAACACAATTTACAAGCTCCATGGACTCCACTTGAAGGAAAAGCCACCAAACGTGGAGGAGTTCTAAGTGGAATGCCCACGGAGAAACCCACGTTTATTTGGGAAGGAAATTAGCAGAGGGCACGGAGAGAAAAGGAAAAAATAAAGTGAAGGGGAAAGAAAGGTGGGTTGGATGACAGCAGCATACTAGAGATCCAAATTGGGGGGAAAATCAGAATATGAATTACAGCTATGGAGAGGAAATGCAGTTCCAGGACGTGCTTCCATGATGGAACAGACAGAGCTTGGTTTCCACTCCTCACTGTGTCACAAACTGTCACAAACTCTTTCATCCTCTTGGGCAACTCATGGAAACTCTTCATAGCTTGAAAATAACCTCTCCAATGGACTCGAGCAAGCTTCAGATACCCAACAAACTTTCAGCCTCAGTCTTGTGTTCATTTTATAAGGGCTCTGGGTGATGTTCCAAGTAGGGCAAACTATTTCATGCCCTTTCTGGAAGCAGGAAAACACTAACAGGGAGGATTTCTTCAGAGGTGAAGCACTGGCTTCAAGAGGCTGAAATCCTGGGATGTTTATGGGGTAGAAAATACATAAAATCCCACCAGAAACAGATGGTGAGAGAAACACACAAGGAAGGGATGGACAGAACCAAAAGGTTCAAAAGGAAAGCAAGAGGCAGCAACAAAATAAGGTTAAGGCAGATGAAGTGACAAGTCCATAAAACCAGGTCTAGACAGAGGCCAAGAGGAATGCAAAAGTGATAAGGAAGAGTATTTCAGGTGCTAAATACACAGAGGATGCTTTGGTTAGGATGCAAATACTCTGGAATATTGGCATTTTCACTGGTGAGTGCAGATGGATCCACCAAAGGCAGACCCACTTCCAGAGAGGGGAGTTCTGGAAGTCCTGTGTCACACACGACTGCTCTACATGCCCAGAAATTCTTCTGCGCTGTTTGCACAGCGTATTTATCCTCGGCTTCTATTCCCAGAGGTGCTTTAGTTCATGGGAAACTCGTATTCCCTTCCCCTTTCCACTCCTTCCCCACTCATCGATGTCCCTTGCACTGCTCCGTGTCCCCAGGGCAGCCCATTCTGCAGCCCCTGAACCTCCTCACTTGCCCTCCACGAGCACAACCTGCCCCAAATTCTCCTCATTGCAGGGACAAAGCTCCAGTTCAAAAGGGGCCAGAGCATTCTCCTGCACCGTATTTGGACTCTGCTCAAAGCTTTGCTGTGCTCAGGCAGGACTGACCCAGCCAGCACCAGCAGTGGGTTTGTCTCAGCTGCAGCACAACTAACCCAACAAGATTGGAATTCAGCCACACTCGGGTCCAAATTGCTCCAAAGCATCGTGGAGGCTTATCTGAGTTATGCAGAATTGCTAAAATCCTTTGGGTCTGGTCTTCATAGGGCTTGTTTTCCTAAAGCTTCCAGGCAGTAGTGGCAATAGTCAGATTTTACTTCTTTTAATTGTATAATATGTCCTTGCTTAGTCTCAATTGTGCATCTCTTGCAACTCTCAAAGCAGAACACGTGCTGACTGCTACAGGTTCAGTGGAACTAAAGGGATCAATATTGGTTGAGAGTCCCTCCTGTTACATTTTCCCCTCTAACACATCCCAAAAAACACCTCCCCATGTGGAGGGCTCAGCTGAGGTGCCCAGAATGAAAGGGCTGCACAAGTCACAGTGACAGCACATGGTCAAGAGCACACAGGTAAAAAACATTCATGGAAAGGAGATTCCAGTGCTGTTTAATTTCCTAATAAATCTGTGCTGGAAATCAGCAGTAATTTCAACTCATTTATTTCTTGCTTTGTTGCAGAAGCAGCACCACCCTCAGCCCAGGCAGCAGCAACCAACACTCCAGGGGGAGAATGACTCTCAAAGCCCCTCTAAAATCATCTCCAACAGCAACAGTTCCCCACATCACCACGGTGTTTGCACACACCAATTCCCAGCATCTGTTTCTTTGACTTATCAGAGAAAAGGTTCATAGTTGAACAGAGATTCTGGGAATGGCCAGAAAAAGACAGAGTCCGCAGTGGAGCAGAAGTCAGGATTTCCACGGATCAAACCAGGCCATTTTGATTTTTCTAGCACACTCAAAAAGATATTTAAGCTTCTTTTGACTGACCAGCTTGTTGGAAAATCTGTTGTCTGTCGACATTAAATGAAAACTATTAAGTGACACAAGCTAGTCTCCAGTTTAGTCCATTTACAAACTCTAAGTGTTTGTACACAGCAAAGATTTCAAGATGTTTTGGACAGCAAACTAGTAAAGAATTTTCTTTTTGTCTAAAAGAGGAGGAGAAAAAAAAAAGGCAGCAAACAAACAAATTAGGCACTAAGAGAAGCACTTGTCAAATGGCTGGGATAGTGCACTTTAAGTTACTGACTCCCCACAAACATCCAGTCTACTAAAAAATTCATAAAGAGACAGATGGCACAACAGCAGCTCTTTGCAGGAGAGCCGGGTTTAGCAGGGAACAAAGGGCCTGGGCTCCCCAGGACAGGAGGAGGGACCATTGTGGGCTTGGGGGGCTTGCAGGGGGCCCTGAGCACACAGGGAAGGGCTGGGGCCACTGGGGCTCCTCCTTTCACCCCCAGCACCAACACAGTGGGGACCTTTATTCCACCTTGGCAGCCTCACCAGGGCCGTGGAACACAGGGAGCAGAGCAAGGACAATCCAACTCTGCCCTGGAGATTAAAACCTCCCGGCAGAGGAAATACAAAAAATAAAACCAAAAGCTCCTGTTCGAGGACCTGAAACCACTTGCCACAGGCAGGTAATTGCTCCTGCTTTGCACTAAAGGGAAACTGAGGCAGAGATTCAAAGGGACTCAGAGTCAGCCAGAATTTCAGCCAGACCCCTCCACTCAGGCTGTTCTGCCTCTGAGCAGTAGGAAATAGCCTTGTGTTCCCCACTGGTTTGGGGCATCAGCCCAAAAGGACATTTATTGTGAATAAAGGGATGATGGATGGAAGGGACAAATTCTGGATGGAAGAGAGAAAGTCCTTTTCAGATGGCTGAAAATAAGAGGAAAGCGGGGTGGTGGGGGGGGGGGAAAGAACAAAGGAAGAAAAAAGGAAAAGAAGAAGGATGGCCAGAATCCTGCACTTGTGTCAAGTTAAATCCTTCAAAATGAAAGATAACCCACATGCCCTTGTTAGGGAAAGGGGACTGGAAGGAGGGACACACACCCCCCACAGAACACAAAGCCCAGCCCTGTTAACCTGGACATCTCAGATGAGCACTTGAGCAGCGACCCTGCAGGTGCCAGTGTTGGACTCTGGCACAGCTGCCTCTCCTGGGTGGGTTTGAGTGCTTGGGGCTCATGCCAGGGAGAGCTCCCTGCTCTGCTCATCCCTCCAGCAGGCCAGGAAATCTCCACCCGTGGTGCCCCAATTCTGCAGGAAGGGATGGACCCCCATGGCACGGGAATGTAATCCCAGCTCTTCTGCTCCTTCCCAGAGATGCTGACAAGCTGCTGGCTGTGCTCGTGCCTTGGGTTGGGGTTTTTAAACTAAATAATAACCATAAACCCCTAAATGCTGACAGCACGTGCCAGCTGATTGGTGCTGCAGTTGCCCGCCCAGTGAAACCAGTGTGCCCAGTGCTCAGCTGGTGCCCCAGCACCAGCCCTGACCCCCTCACTGCTTAGAGCCCATCCCAACCCACAGTGACATTCCACACATCCCACTCCAGCCCGTCTTAGAACCAACCAAGAAACACAANGATCATTCCTATTTGATGAATGGGGAATGTGTATCCAAAGCCACTCAACTCACCTAAAATGAGAGAGAAAATGTGCAGTAAAATGAGGGATTAAATTAATTTGCAGCATCCACGACCTCTTAATCCTAACACCGAGATTCTTTTTATTTGCATAAGTGGGGTGGGAAAGGCAACAAAGTCAATAATGGTAATATAAGCACGATAAAATACAGTTTGCATTTGAGGTTCCACCTTCAGAGGAAGGAGCTCCCACCCCCGTACCCAAAAGCCCCCCAGCCCCTCCACTTCCCACCCCTGCCTATGATTTCAATAAAGAAAACACCAGCACAAAGTTCACACTCCAATTTCTAGGAACCACGAGGAACTTCCAGAACCACTTCAGCCATGAGGGTGGGGGGAAAAAAAATAATAAAATTTACATTTCTGAAGTCTCTTAAACCTCCCAATTCCACAGACATCAACTTCAAAACCCAGGCAGGAAGGCAGGATGGACCCACCAGTGCTGGGATCCACCATGGGAACACAGCACAGCCACTGCAGCTCACGTTCATTTGGGCTCTGTACACAAAGTTAAAGCTTGTGGTAATGTTTTGAGAGCTGATGTGGCTCGTGTTGCCTAAAAAAGTGCTTCTGGGTTAAAAACATCCCCCTGTGTGTGTGTTCAGGGGGTTCTTCCAGCCCTGGGCTCCAGTGGGGTCACATGTTGCTGCTTTTTAATGCCTGCAACAGCAGGACCAGAGCTGTGACATCGCTGGGAAATCAGATCCTCGTCACAGCCACCCTGGAATTGTGACTCCAACATCACAGGAACCTGAATATCCCAGTGTATCCCACAGATCTTTGGTGGTGGGACAGCAAACACACCAAATCTCAGCAAAGAAGCTCCATTTTCATACAGAAAAGTTCTTATTTCCAAGAGCGAGTGGAAAAATAACTGCAAGGTCCTTGGGATCTAAATCGAGTCCCCAGAGCAAAGGTCACTGCAGAAATGTTTTATTCAGCATAAGAACTTCTGGAATTCTTTCAAGGAGAAGAAACAACCCAACAACAACAACATCATGGCTGACATTTCTTTCCCACTGCACTGTTCCTTTTCCCTGAGCTGGTGAACACCAAGGGACTGTCCCCCTCTGCAATGAGCAGGTAAATCAGCACAGCAGTCTGGGAGGTGCTCTCTGGAAGCACAGAAAGTGGGGAGAGGGACAAAGAAAGGGGGAATCACTGCCCTGCTGATGGGGTCACACAGAGCTCATGGTGGGACTCAATGACCTTGGAGACCTTTCCAACCCCAGCGATTCTGGTTCTATTCCATGAGAGCCCTGGGCCCGTTTCACTTTGCACACCCTGTTTAGACCCAGCTCTGCACAACACAAGTGTATTTTTTGCAATCCCTCCTCTCTCCATTTCACTCCTTTCACTTCTCCAGAGACCTGTTAGAATGGAGCAGCTGTGCTGTTACATGACAGGCTTTTGCATTTACCTCTCATTTCAAACAAAGAAAAAACACCTTCAATCCCATTATTATTAGAAAACCAGTAATTCATTTTAAACTAACAAAAACCTACCATGAAGGAAATAACAAACTAAATTCCAGATTTCACAAGGAATTGAGACACTCTCACAGAGGATGAAAGGGAAGAACCAACGCACCAAAAGAAAGTGCCAGCCTGAACCTGAAGGATGTTCCCATACCAGGGGAGCATCTATTGCTGTTAGCAGGGCAATGAGGAAAAAGGTTCTGGGCTTAGAGCTGAATTTAGGGAAGTTGAGGAAAGGTTGGGACTCCCTGAGCACACGGGTGGCTTGGGATGCACATTTTACACCCAGCAGTTTAAAGGAACACCTTTAAACAGTTCCCATTGCCTTTTACACCAGCAGATCTCAAACCCCCACGGAAAACACCAGAATCTTCTTTTTTCCATGAGAATGGGCAGCTTGCTCAGGATGACAAATAGAGGCAGTGGCAGGAACTCTCCCTTTCCTGGTCTCACAGGGCCTGATTTCCCTCTGCTTCTGCAGCAGCAGCAGCAACACCAGCTCCACAAAATTCAGCTTTCAGGCTCTGGAAAGTTCCCAAATGCAGATTCATACCAAACATCAACACGGCCAAAAATAAGCTAGAAATTTCATAGGAGAGGTCAAGATGGCACAGCCAGGACTGGTGCTCCTCATCAGGGACCCACACCCACCCAAAGAGGCCCTTCCAGCCACAACTGGTGAGGACAGAATTAAAATGGAAAGCTATGGAATAAATGGAGTGGGACATCCCCATCACACCCGAGCTCCAAAATCATGTGGATTTACCAGGATGAAAAAATTAAGGCAGTAACTGTAGATCTTCCTTCAAACCAGCCTGACTGTTCTGAAAACCAAAATAATTTCCCAAGCAATGCTGTGACAAGCAACGATTAGACTGGAGATGGAACACACCAGACACAGACAGACATAAAAACTGCAGCCCCAATCAATGCACTCCGGCAGCAACTCTCCACTGGCCCCTCGTACCAGCTGCTTCGGGGAGAAGGAGCTCTTTAAACAGTTACTGCAGAATAGTCAGGGGGGAGACATTTCTCCCTGGCTCTTGCTTATTTACTGTTCTCCTGCTGGAGCCCTTGGTGGGCTGTTCCTTCCTGAACCAGCTCTGCCTATTCCAATTTGTGCTGTTTGAACCCCACTGAATTTCAGGTCTCAAACACTTGTCAGTCCGTGAGTTCCACAGGCAGGTTTTCTAATATGAAATGCTCACAGTTGGTAAGGTAGCAGCTCATGATTTAATGCTCTCCCAGGCTCGTGGAACTACCCAGAACCAGGAGAGAGAACCAGACCTGGAACTGAGTCACACCCGAAGCTGCTGCTCAGAGTCCCCAAACCAGCAGTTTAAATCCTCCCTCCCATGTCACACTTTTGTCTTCATCCCTTTCCTCCCTCCCCACATTTCTACAACAATATTGTACTCTTGGTAAGGAACACGAGGCTGCCCAGAGCTCCATCACCCACCAGGAGCTCATCCCTGGGGAACACAAACCATTCCAGGCGCACACCGGGAATATTTGGGCACAAATAAAAGTGACGCACGAAGAATTTAATTTAAAAAATAAACATCAGCTTTGTCAAAGGGCAGACAGAGACAGACAACCAGCAAGGAAGACCCTCGGGTACCTCAGGGCAGAAACAGCAATTTGGGGATGTCTTGGGGGAACCCAAGGACTCTTCTCCTACCTGTCGATGATCACTGGGTCGGACGGAGTCTCGTTCCTGTTGCCACAACTTTTCTTCTCGCAGCACCGACTGGACAGGGGGAAAGAAAAGCAAAATTAAAGGTGGCTGGGAGAGCTGACAGCAGAGCAACCAGCCAGAAGTCTGTCAGCAAACCTTCCTCACCCCGGGCACAGTGAAAATTCCAGCTGGGTATCCCCAAAAGGAGAAAAATTAGGGGAATTGGGTACCCAAGGGCCAGTTGGTTCCACCTAGAGGTTGGTACTCAGCTCCTTATAACCCGTTTTAAACCTCCCAGCCCAAAAGGAGCAGCAATCTGGTCACACCTCAGACTCAGGTGATATTTATAAAGGCTAATTAGTGATTACCAGACCCATAATGTCATTACAGGCACAAGTATCACCTGTTGGGGGGGCGTTGAAAGTCCATCAAAAGGAGTTGGAATAGACAATTATCAACGTCACGTTTTGCCCTATTCTAACAATCCATTTTTTGATTATTAAATATATAGTAGCCCCTAAGTTTTATATGGTAATCGAAAACTTCAATGCTCCATGAAAAACCAGAAACTGAACAGAATTAAATCCCAGTAAGGACCTGAAAGGATGTTTTTCAGGTTGACATTTGTAACCCCTTTGCAATTGTTCCAGTGATGATAAGGTTAAGCGTGTGTTTATACTTAAATTTTATAATAATATATAAATATAATAAAAATAAAACAATGCTGACATTTTATAATAATATGAATAAAATAATAATAATGAAGATACGAGTTATTGTTTTATTTCAATTGATGCAGTCATTGACATGGGTGATGCTCCTTGCACACACAGCAGCTGAGCACCAGAAGTTTAATAGGCCTTGCTCTGAAAATCTCAATTTTAATTTAATAAACAGAAATCTGTTTGAAGATTAAAGTTCTTTTGGTGCTCAGGGAGTTTGTTCCAACCAAAACCACCACGGAGTTGGCGGGGGGGAGATGGGGAATGGAGGAACCCAAAACTTTAAGACTCTCCCAGAAGTCCCAAATCCCTCAAAAGTCATCAGATCAGGTCCTGCCTTAAGTTGCACAAAGGCCTTTCCATATGATGTTTCGTTCTGCAGAGGTTGGTCAAATTCACACACGTGGAATGGAGAAATTGTTTAGGGTTTTGCCCAGTGGGGCAAGAGGTGCTGAATTCAGTTGCAGAATTCTCAGATCAGTCTGAACCCCATAGTTTTCCAGCCAGGGAGCAATTCCAAGCAGAGGAATTAAAAATAAAATAAAAATAATTTAGATAAAATACTTGAATTCACTGAAGGCAGTATAAAATATGCAAGAGAGCCTTTTTTAGCTTGATACATCTAATATTCACTTATAAATACCCAAAATGAGCATTTAGACAAAACCCCTCTTTCAGATCCAAGAAATTCCAAGAGGCTGCATTTCCTGCTGCAGTTGCAGCGAGTGGCAGGAAGTTCCTGTTCCCAAGCTGGAACTGCCCAGCGAGATGAGCTGGAGCAGCAGATCTGGTGGAACAGCAGCTCCAACTGTTTCAACATTCCTCCATTCCCTTTGCCTCAAACCTGCACTTATTCATCGATGCCAGTCCTTTTAAACTAAAAGGAGACACTAAATATTTAAAAATCCCCGGGGCAGCCCCTGTAGCTGCTGTAAATTGTCGTGGCTCTGGAAATTCATACCGGCTCAGAACAGCCCACTCCCTCCTTCTCCCAACTTTATTTTAAGTGCCTCTTTCATGTATTTCACTGCCTAATAGTTGTTTATAAAGAATTGTGTATTTTTGTACCAAAAGCCAAGATGTGAGATGTTTCCTAAAGAAGAAAATAATAATGAACTCCACCCCCAAAAAAAGTAGAAAATTATGTGAGATTGAACACGTCTGGGCTCTGCAATAAGTGCATCTTGTTTTATTTTCCTTTTCACAGTTATTGCAGGTCTGAACTTTGCATTTGTAATATTGAAATGTTTTCCTTCTAAACCTGTGGCTGACAGCTAAAGTTCTGCACCTGTTAAAACAACATCCCCATTCTTATCACTTTGGGGTTTCAGATTTTTCCTCGAGTGACAGGTTTTGTTCCCCTCGACAGGAACGTTTTCTGAGCCCAAATACAGATCAAAGATAGTCTTGATTAGGGAGACCAGTCACTCTTACTGAAGGATTAGTTTATTCATAAATCACAGTGAGACTGAGGATGTTCTGGCCCAACATTTTTGCAGAAGGACCTCTCCCAATTTAAATCTCAAGTGTTCCCCCTCACTATCCACTTTCCAGTGGGTTGGTTTCCCAAGTGCTGCCTGGAACACAATAGACTTGGTCCAGGTCCAGCCCATGCCAAAAAACCCCAAACTCTGCTGGCTCCGGGGCCAAACCTACAATTTTCCCTTTGAGAAAATTATTGGTGTGACTTCCCCAGTATTTCCATTCCTGCTACCATGTTGGGCTGGGGACACCTTCAGAGATGCTCTCTTGTTTAACACAAGAATATCAAGGCTGAAGACTTTTATTTTCTACGCCTTTTGTCGTTATGCTTTCTCTTCCAATTAGATCTACATGAGGAAAACGACGGTTTACGTTATGAATGGACCGGGGAAAAAAAAAAATCCAAGAACCCAAGAGAGACAACACCAGACCCACGAACCGAGCGCCCAGAAGGCTCCTATCAAAGCCAAACTTATACCACCACCCCCCATCAAAACGGATTTAAAATTCAGCCCTCGACTTCCCTCCCCTCACCCCGAGACCAAAATAAAATAATAAAAAATAAATAAATAAAAAAATAAAAATAAAAATAAATAAATAAATAAATAAATGAAAAATCTGTCTCTAATTTCAAACTCAAATAAGCTCCCAGCATGGTGGCCTTTGTTTTGTTTTCTTCTCGCCCAACTCCTCCCTGCAATTGCATAACAAAAGTGTCTAAATTCACACCATCTGGCCGCTAAAGAGCCGGGCCCCAGCGGCCGCCTGGCCCAGCTGATTAGAGCCCCCGTGTAGGCTGAGCCTTGTGGCCAAAGGCCCAGCTGTGGGGCTCAATGCCCGCGTTATTAGCCAGCTGTAGGCTGAGCCCACTTCTGTTCCCATTCGAATACCTTTTAACCCTCGGCGCTCCGGGGGCGCCGCCGGCAGCCGCGCAGCGACCGCGTTCCTGCCGGTCCGTAACGGGGAGAAAGGGAATGGGGGGAGAAAAAAAGTTATCCCAGCAGAGGAGAAGGCGCTGGGATATTCCAAACAAACCCACCTCGCAGGGGCGGTTCAGGCATAATGACCCAAAGGGACGAAAATTCGGATGGGCATATAACTAACTAACTGACTGACTGACTAACTAACCAACCAACTAACTAACTATCATGGCTAGGCTTCGCGAACAAACATTTGGGAAGGGCTCTACCCACGCTTGCTGCAAGCGCGCTGATGGCTGAAGAGTCCGATGTGACATCGGCCTCTTCAACTAACTAACTAACTAACTAACTAACTAACTAACTAACTAACTAACTAACTAACTAACTAACTAACTAACTAACTAACTAACTAACTAACTAACTAACTAACTAACTAACTAACCAACCAACTAACTAACTAACTAACCAACTAACCAACTAACTAAATAGAGTGCTGATTATTGGGAGTTGAGGGATGAACTTCCAGCGGGGATGTGACAGATTGGTGTGGCCGTATCAATATTTAGACAACTTCCATGCTAAGATGCATCTGTCGCTGTCTGAAAAAAAGGCTCCGTTTCGGGCGCGTTTGTCCCAAGAAAGCAAAAATATCTGAGTGTGTGAGTGGAAGAATCGCCCCCAAAAGCCCCACCTTCAGCTGGGGGCGAGTGGAAGAGCAGAAGGACAGGCAGAGCCCTCCTGTTTTCCCTTTTAAAAGCAGGAGGCATCAGCTTGGACAGCAGAGTGGGTACAGTGCATTAAATTTTTATCTACTGTTCCTAATGCAAACTAAACTAGGGCCTTTAAAAATTGATGCTGCCACTTAAGCAGCGCACAATGAGGAAGATTTGATTATTGTACTTAAAAGATATAAAATAAAATGTCAAGTTTAACTCGAGCTGGATCCTGTTCCCTTGGCGTTATTCAAAGTGATGCCTCTTCAGAACACTCGGCAGAGATACTCGAGGAAAGCACGGCGTTTAAAATCAAATGTCTCCGTTAGGGCACAGAAAGCCTTTGATTTCCTGCACCAATCTGTATTTTCCATGGGAAGGACGTCCCTGGGCTGGGATTCTGCCTTGGCTGATGTGGGAGGAGGGAGAGCTCAGGGTAATCCGAGCGATGTTCTCCGTCTGGACCACGTTCCTTAAATGAAGCCCGGGGTGTGTTTGTAGCCCCGGTGGAGCTCAGGTAGCCCAGAGCTGAGCTGAGCATTTTTGGGGCCATAAAGGCACTGGGGAGGAGGCAGAGGAAAAGCCAAACTCATCTGAATTTCCACAAGTCCGCTTGGATGAGAAGGTGCTGAAATATCTCAAAGCAGACCTGCACTTCATACAGGAATCGTAGGGAAAGGTGAAATGTGGTCGGTGCTGGTTTGTTATCACAAGGCACAACCTCATTGCACAGTCCAGGCTTGGCTTCTCTCATGCTCCCCTGGTTACAGTGAAGACTAAAATCTACGTCGTTCAAAGACATGCATGAGTTCTAGATGTGCCAGAAAGTAACTTATAGACCTTTGGTCTTTGCTACTGTGCCTACAAGTGGGTCCCTGTAAAGGCCACCCTGTGCATCCCTCACACGTGATATGTCTTATTTGGGAGTAAATATGAAAATGTCGGTCAAAAGCTTGTTTTCTTAATTAATGAGAGCTAAGCACAAGAGATAACTAATATACATATAGTTGATTCTTATTATATAAAGTAATGGAATCATTGAAATAATAAAGTACTGAAACCCAGACTTGCCCTTGACAAAAATTCTGTCCAAATAAGCTGCTCTTGACTAAAAGGCTACTTAAAAAAAAAAAAATAATAAAAAAAAAATCAAGTAACAAACTGCACCATTAAAAGATGCAACACTCAGTCTGAAAACTTAACCCTCTTCCACCTATACAATAAATCACAACCCGTGTTTAATAATGGTCAGGACTGGGGTTTGCCTTTTGTTTTATGAAGGAACATTCTATGCACAATTTAACACATTTTAATACAAGCACATTGGCTGTTTGCACTGTTATATGCATTGAAAAAAATTTAATTACACGAGGACAGGAAAAGCAGTAAGTTACCATGGAAGCACAATGTACATACAGAAGGTACACGTAACTTCAGACTTACACAGACGTTATTAAAAACATCCTCAAGTCGATTTGCCCTCTAATTTATAACTTTACATGCTAAGATTAACTAAAAAATGGAAGCCCCTTAAATATTGTTCACATGTATAGACAGGAAGGGTTTGTGTTTCGGTTTGGGGGGTTTGTCTTTTGGTTGGGGCAGAACTACATAAAACTAAAGAATATTAATCATGTTACTTCAATTAAGAAAATTAAAATGTTTCACTAGAGAAAATTACATGAAACTGCCTTGTAGTTTCCAGGTTAAAATATAGAAGTTAAACTGCTCGTTCTCATAAGGTGAGAAGGAATTTTGTAAGAAATAAGCACACAAAAAGCTCAGTGTAAAGAACACACTCAAAGGCCTGGTTTAAACAAAACCAGCGCAGCTGTGGTTGCTAAAGCTCCTGCAGGGGGAAAAAAGCATTAAAAAAAAAAAAGGCAAAAAACCCCCCAAATATCTGTTTTGAACCCTAGTCAAGCATTACCCACCTGTAAAAAGAAAGCCTTCCTATAGAAAGAACCTCCCTGAGTCAACAACAAAACAAATAAATGAGAGAATCAAACTCTTCGGACCTCGAAGTTCAACAGAAGGGCCTTTTTGGCGTCTGACTCCATGAAAGAGATGTCAATAAAATCATCTTACCTGCACATGACTTCGTGGGTGAGCAACACTCTGCACATCTCGGGGTTCTTGTTCTGTCCTTCGTAAGTTATGGGCTAAAAATCAAGAGAGGGGGTAAGCCAGGAGCACTTGGGGGTTATTTATCAGAATATTCAGAGGTGAGGGGAAGGCTTTTTACCATCGCTCATGCAAATAAATACCCCCCCTCCAAAGCCTTTATGTGCAGGGAAAACAGCTTGACATAAACATTGATGCAAAGTGGATAAACCCTACAGTCCACAGAGGGGAAAAGAGAGACTTTGGAGCGTTACTTTGCAATGAGCCTCAGAAAGGGGGCTCTGTGATAGAGATGGACAAGAGGCAAGAGTGGAGCAGAGCAATAAAAGCAGGCAGGGAAACGTCGAGGAGAAAGGAAGGGTGAGGTGGGACGGGAATAGAGGGCACAGCCCAGCCCTGCTCACCTGCTTAGTGACCGAATCGATGAGCCTGACATAGAGATCCTGCTCCGTCCTGACACCTACGGCGAGGGAGAGGGGGAAGGAATAATGTTGGTCCGGGCACCTTCCCCTGAGCGTCACAACGAAACCCTCCGCTTTCATTATCAAACCTTAATAGTTCATTATTTCGCCTTATCAAAGCTCCTCAACGAGCCTGTGTAGGGTCGTTTGCCGAGGCCGGGCGGACTCCAGGGCCCAGCCCAGCATTGAGGGGGCATTTCTGGGGGTCTCAGTGCCAGCACGCACAGCCTTTGGGTCCCTGTGCAGCCCCCGGGAGGGTGGGCAGGGTGGGAAGGGTGGGAAGGGCACTCACCGTTGCTGTAGAGGAGCTGCAGTTTGTAATGAGTGCCGTTGTTGGTCTTCTCGTTGCCTTGTTCCTGAGAGGGAACGGAAAAGAAACCCTTCCAGAACTTACACTTGGCACATTTAAAATGCAAAAGCTGATAATCATGATGGAAGTGACAACAAAGTTCATTAAAATTCTGAGAGGTGAATCCACTGACTGGGGCGTATTAACCTTCCGAGTGACCCAGGACAAACTACAAAATACTGCTGACACCTTTTCCTGCAGGAGTTCAAGAACTTCTTTCCCTCTCTTATTTGTTGTCATGCTCGCAACTTTTCCAAGGCAATACACTGAGGAGAATTTGTGCAATTCAAATCAGTGGATATAAAGCAGATCAACAGAGGGGAAACTCAGTGAGTTTTGCTTTTAATGTGAGCATTATGTTGCACTAGTGTTATTTTGAGTCATCTTTTTGTATTTCTTTCCTCAAAGTCGTGTTACAGGGGCATTTCTTGCTTGTTTATTTTTTAAAATGCAATTTCCTATAACTATTTATGATTCATAATTTTTAAAAATCTTGTCCGTGGCTAAGAAAACAATTGAGAAAATGTGAAGTGCTCAAGACATGGATTTAAAATTCAAAACTAAGTGCTTTTCTAGTCCTGCCAGTGACTATGGAGTCTTAAGAAATACATATAATCGATCTCAACACATATGACATATTAGAAGTCAGATACCACTTCTGTTCAGGTACTACTAAAACCTGGCAGATCTGGTAGGTACAAAAAGAAAAGAGTGCCTTTATCCCCGATGAATTTTACTTTATTTTCAGTGGGTGTATGAAATTCCCGCTGTATTCCTGACACAGCAGTGACTTCCAAGCTTTTTTAACGGCAGCAGCATAAAGAGAAACAGCTCGAGGGAAGCACCTGAACCCTGAGCAAGCACTGGTTGGGTTTTCTTAAGGACAACAGGTATGAGAAGTTATCAGCTCAGCGTGGGAGGAAGATCAAATTTGGAGAGGAGAAGAGGAAGAAGAAAGGTAACAAGCCTTACTTTATCATTTTCTACAAAGTCCACAAAAGCTGTCCTCTCTATTTCCACGGGCTGCCCCTGTCTGTCGTAGAGAGCCAGAACAAAGTGAAAGAAATTGGATTTCCTCAAGTTGGAGGGTGGCTGCTTTTCAAAGTGGGCTCTGGACAAAGCTACTCCGCTGTGGAGGAAACACACGGGATGGGGTGAGGGGAGAGACAAAGACATTACCAGGTTGTGCAGCGGTAACAGCGAACACAGAAAAGGCAGAACAGGCTCCTCCGGCCCCGGCGCCCGCCGGGAGCCGGGACGGGGCTGTCACTGCCGCGCCACTTCGGCTTCCCCCGCGGTCTGTACCCCAGGACAACAAGGATTTCCAGCCCCCACAAGTTCAGGGAAGTTATTGCCGAAAGCACGAAATGTTTTCCTCCCTCCTCTACCTGTTTCCTTGCCTGTCACACTCGTTGCTGGATCGCAGCGGGGCGGGAAGTGGCTGTAAAGTGTCAGGGAGGCTGGAAGCGCTCCCTGCACAGCCCAGTCCCTTTTCCTGAAGTCAAAAACAAGCGACCGTAAAATCTTTCCTGCAGACAGACTGTCACCTACATTTTGGGCAGAGACAACTCGTTTCGAGCAGGGCAGCCACTTCCCTCGACAGCGACGTTTGTCTTTAGTCACTGACTTACTTGAACCGATTCCCGGCATTTCAAATTCTGATTTACACGGAAGGAATTTAGACTCGGGTTAATCAGCTCTTGCCCAAACCTTGTCTCTGACTGCAGAAAATGCAGTGATGTTTCCCACGCCTTTCTCGTCTTGGAAAGATTGAAACGCTTTTGCTTATCCACAATAACCCCTCACTGCAGCTTTATTTCTTCTGGAAACTAATTGCAGTTCCCTCTCCCTTAAAGCCGATTTTTACCTGCTGCGGAGAAAATAGACGCACATGAACACCTCTATATTACTTAATAGACAGATAAGTGTCCGACTGACCAGTTAGGAGTCAGGACATCTTTGGGTTTCGGTGCCCAGAACAGCTCCCCAGCAGTGACAAAAGTGCTGGACTCTTTCGGAGAACGACAGATGTTTCCCCGTGTTTGCCTCGCCAAGCAGGCACGGTGTGAACTCGCGGCATCCGCCACAACCGCACCTACTTCGGGGCTTCCTCTCATCCTGCGTGTGAAAACTCGGATTTCGTGGTTTATTGCGAATCTCTGAGAAAAAAAAAACCCAAACCCTGGCGATGCCAGCGGGCAGCACAGCTCGGCTGCCCCTCCGGCGCTGCCCTCAATTCAAGGTTTCCGAGGAGCCGCTTCCTTTTACTTTCGCTTTCCTCGAGAATAAACCTCTTTCCCACTCTATCGCGTTTATTAAAGGGTCTATCGACATTCATAAAACTCTGGTAACTCCTCCCTTAGCGCTTGGAAAACCTTTTCCCCGGATCAGGCCGCGGGTGGGGGCACGGCTGTACTATTTCTAAAACGTCCCTGTTTCATCTGCAGTCCCATCTGCTGCTTCGTGCCCTTCACCTTGTCTCTCTATTAAATAAAACCCAGCTTTTTCTCGACGTTCCCAATTTAGCCTTCNATCCAGAGAGCGAGGAGTAAAAAGAAAAATCTAAAAGGGTTTCACCGTCTTACCCCTAACGGGAAGAGACTGGGATAACTGTCCTGTGCCGACCGGGCTGGGAAGGGGAAATAAAAGGAGCTAACCCGCCCAAACAAGTGAAAGGCGAACAGGCAAGCCCCGTTTCGGAGGGTTCCCCAGTATTTGGGCTCAGCAGGGACCTTTGGGGCGCTCGGGCAGGTGCTGCGGGCAGCGGGATGCCCGCGGGCTCCGGGATGCTGTGACCTCCCTGCCCTGCTCGCCCAGCCCCTGCTCCGCCTGCCTGCCTTGGTCTGTCCCTCGCCTCGAGCCCACGGGTGAAGATTTCGGCAGCGCCTGCGGTGAATTAAATAAAACAGGACGGCCCGGGGGGCTCTGGGGGGAAAATCGACATTGAAGTTAATTCTAAGTTGGTCCCTCCTATTCGGGTGTCGGACCAAGCGAGCGGGAAGGATGTTCCGTATCGAGGAGTACAACCAACCCACCCCCCAACATCTTCCCTGGGCAGAAAATGAAAGAATAATCCGAACTCGCTGTCATCTGAGCCCCGGACGGGGTTTCAGGACTCCCGGTGCTGCCGGGCTTTGGAGAGCTGCTCCCTTGCTCTGCTACTACCACCTTCAATTTTCACTGACTAGAGGAGACCGGGAGGGGGACAGGAAGGGAGGAAATAAATTTAATATCAAATGCCAACAGGGAGTAAAGGAAAGGCTAAAAAGAAAATAAAAATAACAACCAGGGGGAAAGTGGGAGAGAAATAATCACGGTTACCTTTGTGCTGCTACGTTTGCATCCACAACCCCAACGTTCCTGACCCAGGACCTGACGGAATCCATCTCTGAACCTAGAGATTTATCTTTCAGAATTGGTCCTCTTCCTAAAGTATCTTGAATCCCAAACATTTAAAAAGTCTATTCCGACTATCAACAGTTTCCTTTCGAGAGATAAGCGAGAAGTAATAAAAAAAAAGAAGAAAGACGGCGCAGCCTTTGAATCTGACACACACAAATCCCAGGAAAGTGAAGTTCAGCTTTGAAACCAACTTCTTCTGCTTTTTAACGCTACGTGTTTTTAATGCCTTCAAATAGGGAAGAAAGTTTTTCCTCTTGCAAAGTAAAAGTTACGCTGATTCAGCCTCGCCTGGTATCACCATCCTTCACGCGCAGGGGAGGAAACCGCATCCAGAGCCCGAGCGCTGCTGGCGAGGATCACCTGTTTCTCAGCGGGCACGGGGAGAAGGCATTGACTGCTGCCTAATCCAGGAAGAGATGGGGGAAAAAAAAACAAAAAAAAGAGGCACAGACGCGGGATAAACGGGAAAAGAAAGGAAGGAAGGAAGGACGGGAGCGGCGGCGCGGCCGGTCCCACCCGCGCGGCAGCGGCGGCGCCTCGGCGGCATGAATGGGTTACAGCGTGGGAGCGGGCGGGCGGGGGCGGGGCCGGATGCCATAGATGGGCATCTCATTTGCATCTCGCGCTGTGATTGGTGAGCTGGGCCCCGCGCGCCCCGCCCCTTCCCCGCGCGCCCCGCCCCGGCGGGAGGAGCGCGCCCGGAGCGGCGGGGATGTCGCCACGGGGATGTCGCGACAGGGATGTCGCCACGGGGATGTCGCCACGGGGATGTCGCCACGGGGATGTCGCCACGCGATAATCGGGATGGCACGGCAGCTCCGCGCCCGGCGGCCCTGCCACTGAACGCAGAAACGGGGCTAAAAGCAGCGGGGCCGGAGCGCGCCCAGCCCTCGCCCTGGGCAGACGGAGCGCGGGTTTATCGTGACGGGTTATCGTGATGGGTTATGGCCCCATGGCCAGGTGGTCCCACACCGAGCGGTGCTGTCCCAGAACCCATAAACTGGGCTAAAAGCAGCGGGGCCGGAGCGCGCCCGCTGCCCGTCCTAGGCAGCCGGAGCGCGGTCAGGGGAGCCGCGGGTTTATCGCGATGGGTTGTCGTGATAGCCCGACAGCCGCCCACTGAACGGTGCTGCTGCCCCAGAAGGCAGAGCCCGTGCCCGGAGCAGCGGTCCCTGCTGCCCTGCCAAAGCCGCCCAGGTTGTGGGCTGGTTTAGTCTCGGGCGCGGGATTTAAAACTAAAAAGTGCTCGGAGGGGGCGAAATGGGGCTGGGGGTGTAGGGAGGGGCTGCCTGCGGGGCAAGAGCCCGCCCGGCACTGCAGGGCACCCAGCGCACCCCAAACATACCCCACGCGAGCTGCCAGGCATCGCCTTCAAACTTTTTATAGCAGCCCATGAAGGCAAAATTCCCCATTAAAGCAACTGGAGCTCGCCCAGCCCAGCCCGCTGTGACCCGGGACGGTACCTACGTCTGCATTTGTTTTAATTTATTTTTTAAACCGCTCTGCCTTGGCGATATTTTCCTCCTGGCCCTTTTGTATTCTGATCCGGGTATAGATCTGCCTCTGAAATCTATATAACACCAACGCGAAAACAGATTTCAAGACAATGAATGCAAATCTGTGCTCAGAGACCATCTGCCAGATGAGGGAATCAGATGTTCGGTAGTTAAAGGGACAGCGCAAGGATTTCCTTGACTCATTATGTGCAGCTCCTCTCTTTAACCTGCTTTATTTTTTTTTTTTTCTTAATGGGATAGAACTATAATTTCAATTTCACAATACTTTCGAACTCCGTCCATCCACATTTGGCCGCGTTTCAAAAAGCCTCCTCTTATATATTAGATTATTTTCATGGAGTTTCATAGTGCTCTCTCCAAAAAGAATCGCAAATTAAAATCTTCCCAAAAAACTTTCATAAAAATGTATCCTTAATTCAGGCACGATTGAGGGCAAAGCCGGGACTCCAATTTATTCTGTCTACATAAGTGACAGACATGGCATTGGATGAACTAATACATCTCACCCAATCTTTGTTCGAGGAAATTTGCCATGCTAACCCACCTCCCCAAATTGATAAATATGCAGGAAGGGATTTTGCCAGGTTAGCAAAAGGCGAGCCTGGCGTTATTTTAGCGCTAGAGGAAAGCGGCAGCAGTTTGACGGTGCTATCGAGTCGAGGCCAGTCTTTCGAGATACGATCTCAACATGTTTGAGGTGCCGCTTCTCAGTATTAAAAAGCCCAATCCAACCAAACAGGGTAAGATATATTTAAAAAGAAAACAGCGAGAAAACCAGAGCATGAGGTAAATGTACAGGCGATGGGAAGGCACGTTATGGTTATATTACGATTTTTTTTTTTACCATGTCGCAATAGGCGTGGGGACATTTCCTCGAATAAAAGCCCCCTCTTTGTCCTGCGATCATTCCTAAATTGTCCTACGATTATTCCTAAACCCGGGGCAGGCACGGGAGGGGAGCGGGGCGGAATTCCCGCTCGGGGTAACCTTGGCCGACGGATTCGCAAGGAGAGAACGTTCCCCGAGAAGTCTCTCGCTCCAGGGGGATAAAGCCGAGCCCGTCCCTGCAAGGTCGGGTCCGACCCCGGCGCTCGCTCAGCCCCAGCCCGGGGGCTGCAGCCCCCCGGGACGGTGCCAGTGCCGGCAACAAAGGGGGCTCGTGTGCCGTGCCCCGGGGCTCCCCCGCTCCTCGCCATCGGCAACGGGTCAGAGGGCAGAGCGCGGGGCAGAGGGGATGCGCTCCCCGAGCCCCCAACAGCTGCCGCCGGAATTCTGCACTCCGGGGACAAAAAAAAGCAGGGATTCGTCCTCTCCTGCCCCAGCGGGGGCTCTCGGCCCTGGGGTGCCCTCCCCACCATCCCGGGATGGGGATGGGGATCCCGGCCCGGGGGTACCATCCCGGGATGGGGATGGGGATCCCGGCCCTGGGGTACCATCCCGGGATGGGGATCCCGGCCCTGGGTACCGTACTGGGATGGGGATCCCGGCCCTGGGGTGCCTTCCCCACCATCCCGGGATGGGGATGGGGATCCCGGCCCTGGGGTACCTTCCCGGGATGGGGATGGGGATCCCGGCCCTGGGGTACCCTCCCCACCATCCCGAGATGGGGATCCCGGCCCTGGGGTGCCCTCCCCACCATCCCGAGATGGGGATCCCGGCCCTGGGGTACCATCCCGGGATAGGGATGGGGATCCCGGCCCTGGGGTACCATACTGGGATGGGGATTCCGGCCCTGGGGTACCCTCCCCACCATCCCGGGATGGGGATCCCGGCCCTGGGGTACCCTCCCCACCATCCCGGGATGGGGATGGGGATCCCGGCCCTGGGGTGCCCTCCCCACCATCCCGGGGGACAGCTCCGCCGTCCCGGACCCTCCGTCTCACCGCTCCGGGGAGAGGAAGCGTTTTGGGGCATAAATTGCTCCCCCCTCTACTAAGTTTCTCTAAGATGCGCTGCGGAAGGACGAGAGTCCCTAAATACTTCTGAAATTATAGGCTGCCGCTCTAGATCCCGCACTTCGAGCCCGAATTGTATTTAAACCAAGTGAAAAGCGCGTCTCTCATAGTCTTCAGCTGTAAATTCGCTCGGTAAAAGCAGCGATTATACCGGCGCAAACGCCCGTAAATTCGGATTTGCACTTGGGGAGGTTCCCGCGGGTCGGCTCAGGGAATGGGATCCAGCGGCAGGGAAAAGGCACCGCGGAACTCCGGGCGGGATGGAATGGGGAAAAAACCCTTCCAGGACAGCCCGGTGAAGAGGGGGCAGCCTCCAGCCCCGCATCTTCTATGCCGTAAATACAATTACGGCTCTGAGCAGGAGGCGCAGGTTTGGGGAAGGGGCTGGCGGGGCTCGCTCTGCGCGCTCTGTGCCCCTTCCCGGCCTCGGGGTCCCCCCTCGGCCACCCCACAACTTCAGGGTTGCATTCCGTGAATGGCTCCAAGAGGTTTTCTTCCGTTCGACCGAAAAGAAAAAAAAAAAAGAAAAAAGGGAATGAAAACCCCCAAAGCAAGCGGTTCGGTGAGCGCCGCTCGTTCCCTTCTGGAGGGAGAGCCGCTCCCCTCGCTCGCACTAAAGGGATGCTCATCTTTGTCAGCAGGGTTTTAACGGCGTCGTTTCATCCATCAGAGTCAAGTCCGGCTCCTCGGCACATCTCTGCAACCCCCAGCAGGAAGAAACATATAGAGAAGATAATACTTGAAGCACTGGAAAGCATAACCTTAAATTACTATTGTTTCCTCTCGCGTTTAAGGAGAAAAACGCCAGTGAAAAAGTTCAACTTGAAGACGACACTGAAAAGGCAGCATTTAATTCTTGTTCCATTTCATTTGTGAGAACTCACCACCCTTCAGGTGTCTCAAGGGAACGAATTGTAGGTTAAAATTATCGGTGTCAGAATGGGGAAGGATAACTAATCTTTCCCCCTTTATCCACTAATCTCACTGGAAGGTTCATTTTTCCCGTACACCTGTACCAGGAAAATAAACGTGCCTGTTAGAAACGTGCCTTTAAGACGGTCACAGCTGAAAGTTTTAAGCCATCCGTGTTCAGTCACACATCAATCACACTTTCGGCATTTGACAAACAAACAAGCCCCCGAAAATAACTTTGGAGCGCGTAAGACAAGCATCAACAAAATATTCACTCGCACGGGGTACCCTGGAAGAGAAACGGGGCTGCAAGAAACGGGACCGGGCTGAGTCAGTCCGAGCTGGATTAGGAGTCTGCTCTGCCTGATGCAAGACCACTCCGGATTTACACGGCTCCCGGGTTAACTGAAAGAAGAACATACAAACTTAAGGGCGGAAAAGCTTCTTTAAGGCGTTTTTAATAGGAGAGGCTTAAAGCAGTTCAGGTGCACACAACTGAATCCTGACAGCGAATCGAGCTTTTAACTGTGGATGGAAACTGCAGAACAAGGACTAAAGTGCTGCGGTGCTTTTGGTCGTACTTTTTATAAGCCTGGTTTTGCAGAATCAACACATGGGTTGTCTCAGGAAAGAACTCCCCATCTGATGGCTGGAAAAAGTCGAACCCCCAAGTATAAAACAATTGATCCTCATCACAGACCACCCCCCATCAGCAAATAAACAGACAGATGGTTTTATAGCTGCAAAATCATGAGCTCTACCTGGTCTCAGTCTCTTTCTCTCCCCCTTCCCTCTGGCATCATAAAGACACTATTTACTGGAGTCAGCTCTCCACGCTCATCAGCCCTGAGAAACAGTTTCAGAGATTCCACTGATCACACTTATAAGCGGTGAACAAAGGAATGCTTTCAAACTTACAAATGCATAAGTAAACATTTAATAACTTCTTCTCCACCTCATCTTTCCCAAAAGAGAGAAAATATTGTATCCATCAGATCCTCTTTTGAGTCTCCTGTTCATTCCAGTAAGTAGGTGCTTTTTTCTCTAGAACAGAAAAACACATCTGCTAGGTTTTATATCCAACTTTTTTTCCCCTCCCTTTTAAAAGATACTTTTACTGCCTTTTGCCTCGCATAGCTTTTGGAACACGTTAGCAAATAATATTTTACCATGGGGAGTGTGTGTTCCATTTTATTTTATAATGCAGATTTGAGAAGCCGTAGCACTGAAGTTTGTTTTTCTAACCACATGGAGGTTTGAGGCAACAAGCACGTTCAGGAAAAATACTTCAAGCGGGTGTATATTTGTGCTGGGATCCTCTCTCTCACTTTGCACTTTATGGAAAGCAATCAAAATCAACTTTTCAATATGTCTTTGTATACAAATTGTCTAAAATATTCACCAGGAAGAGGTTTAGGTTACCACAGCCTTTCTAGCTCCAGGTACGTACTTAGGATCCAACTCCAGCTCTCAGAGCCTCCACAAGCAACTGGGTAAATGCAGACATACTGGAGATCGGGATTAAATTCATTCGTTAACATATGAACCAAATAAAAGTGGTCCCCAGTATTACAAACATCATTATACTGACACTTACCCTGTTTTAGTCACTCAAGGGGTCTTACAAGAATGACTTGACAAATACAGACATGCTTAACCTCGTGCTCAAACATCTGTACAGTCAGGGCCTAATTTTTATTTCTTGACTAACTGAATGCAGCTCTGGCTTAAACAGGTGTCTCACTTTAATTACATGAATAGTCCCTCTGAAGTGATGCCACAGGGACACTTTGCCTGCTCAAAAGTCAGCAAACCTTAAACAACTCGCAGGGTAAATGCCTGATTTTTAAAGTGTTTAAAAATATAAGAATTGCAAACACCTGCTAATTTCTGCAGTGCTTCCAGCCTAACACTGAAATCTGGATGCTCCCAAGTGACAGGGATATAAAACTACTTTGATGCAGGAATATGCAATTTGTGCTTAATTCCAAATTTGCCAGTTTTGCCCAATGGGTGGAAAAGGGCGGGGGGTGGAGGCACAGTAGGATTAGGAAGATCTCTTAGGGATGGTCAATAATCATAACACTGACTATTGCAAAGTTTCCTGTGTCTTCTTTTAAAGCATTTTAAAACATTTTTTCAGTAAGGCAAGAAAGACGCAGCAAAAAGCTCAGCATATTATAATTAGTGTTACAGCCTTAGAGGGACAGTTCAGCTCTTCTCTGAGGTTTATTTAATAAAGGTTACTTGGCGGAACAGAACTATGAGCACAACCAACATCAGAAAAGCCAACGGGACTTCTGCCTCCGTACATTGTGTTTTGAAAGGTGCCAAATGGCACAGCCAGACTGATCCTGGGAACATCTGCACTGGTATCAGCAGCAGAGAAGCTGATGGTGGCCAACACCAGCTCCTCTCAGCAGATCTTTCCACAGTTTATGTCCCATAACCAGCAAAAATGTCAAATATAAAAGCTCAGAATTTAAGTCATCAGGATCTGAGTTAGTCTAAACATTATCTTGTAGGAGGAAAGAAATCTACCCAGGGTTTTATGCCTTCTGTGCTATTTAATTACAGGTTTCCATTTGAACTGTTTCTTTCATCACTGATTTTAAGTATTTATAGGCAGGCTAAAGAGCTTTGAAAGTTACTCACAGCTAAATGGGTCTGATACGTAAAAGGATTTGACCAGCCTGGTGTAAAGCATTGCATTTCCATCAGCAGTATCAGTTAGGTAGGGAAAAGTCATATATTTTACTAAATAATGTGATACTATTGATGTGTTTCAGGAGAAAGCACTGCTTGCTAGAAGGACACGGCAACAGAAATACTTTCAAATGAAAGCTGGAGCTTGTTCTTACTTGAACTGATCTCGTTGCAGATTATGAATGGAAGAAAGGGAATTATATGCCATATGCTTTGACATATTCCAGCCTTCAGATGCTCTGAGCACATGCTCCTGGAAACAACAGAGGGGTTTTCCTCCCCTAAAGCCAAGGAATGCTCATGGGCCACAGAGCTGTGGCTGCTCAGGGTGATGCTCTGACAGCCTCTGAACTCGCCCATCTGTTGGGCTGTCCTGGATGTCCTGGGGACTCGGGGCCAGCAGAGGTTGGGTTTTGTCTTTAGCACCCCCTTGATGCAAGTGAATGTCAGAGAAGGGGTGAGTGGCCATTGCTGTGCATGGGCTGAGCTATTTGCTTAGTCAAGTGCAGGGCACATCTCTAAGACTTCCCACGTGTTCACGTTGGAGACCAAAACACCAACTGCTGCTGCTTTCAACTGACTGTGTTTTGATACCACCCCAATAACTAAGGGCTAATCCTGATGACAAATGAGCCAAGTCCAGCCATTGTATGGACAATATTATCCCAAACTGGGATCACTGCATTCACACACTCCTACATGTGCACAGTGTGCATGAAAACATGTACATTTATAACATAAAATTTTGTTTCTAGCTTGCCATTAGAGGTAAAACTCCAGATACTGCGTGTTCTGCTCAACAGTTGGAAAGTTTCCACTTCCACACTTTTTGTAAAATGGGAAATACAATTTCCAAGTCTTAATAGTTAACAGAACTGCTGTTTTACACCTGGCCTTATTAGTCTGTAAGATAGGAACTAAATATTTGGTCACCTGACGTGTTTTAACACCTGCCCTGATTTCCTGTCCCCAGTATCTCAGGTACATTTGCTGTTCATGAGCACAACAGATGAGAACAAACCAGCCCAATTCTGACCTGGATTTCCACCCCCTATCCCCATCCTCCTAGAGAATTCCTAGAAAAGGAAAGGGAAAAGGAACACCAGTCTTGTTTAAAACATCCCAAAGCCTGAAGAGCTTGTCAGGCAACTTTCTCCTCAGGCAGAGAGATGCTCTGGAAGGAAGGGAGAGCTGAACTGAGCCCACACCTCTGCTGGGGAAAGGTGAGGCTCAACAGGCTGAGAAGGCAGCAGCTCTCAGAGCACTGGAGAAAGGCCCTTACAGAGGCCATGGAAAGGTGTTGGAAAAGGCTGGATAAAGAAACAGCAGAACAGACAAGGTAATTGAACCCATGACCAAAACTGGTCTCACCAGTGGCACCATCAGCAAGCTGGGAGCGGGCACAGGGGGCACAGCAGCTGCCAGTGCAGCCACAGGGGCAGGACACCCCTGCCCTGGAGCCCAAGCCCTGCCATTCAGGCAGAAAGACCAAACTCAGATCCCTAAAATCCATTAAGGTGGGAGTGGGAAGGCTCAGGGATGTCCCAAGCCCACAGGTACACGAACTGGGCTCAGCACCCCCAGTATGAGCTGCCTCCACCGAGCCCCCATCACTCAGCTCACCTCTGCAAGTTCATTAACTCCAGGTAAATGAAAGGTTTTGTTTGTGCTGTGCCTCTTGATTTTGCAGAGATTAGGAAAGGCTTTAAATAGTCCAGAAAAGAGAGGATGCTGCTGAGCTGGCACCTCCTGCACATGCTGTGCCTGGAGAGGCTGCACCGTAAGGAGGAGGAAAACAGAGGATGGAGGGATATATTCTCAATTTCCCTTTCAGGAACAGAGCTCCATGAAATTTCTGCCACCTGCCTGAAATCACACAGGAAAACAAGAACTTCCAGAGCTGTTTTCCAGTGCGTTTTGTGAGACAGGTCAATGTTTTTCAAATGGCTTAATAACTAGTGCTGGGGGAAGCAGGAGAGGAAAAGCAATCTAAAAGAAAAGATAAAAGTCCCTCCCATCCTGAAGAGTATTTTACATCCCTGATTAATTACACAACAGAGTAAAATATTTAACATGCCATTTCCTTTCCCAAAACAAAGCCGGCACAAAAGACAAACGTAAAAATCCCGCCGCCTGGATATTTCGTGTACCGTTTACCTGGGCAATGCCACCACCTTGCGGTGTGCACAGTCACACAGCAGCCCGGTGGCGAGAGAACCCAGCGCTGCTCTTTGGGGAGAGCCCTGCTTAGACTTCCCTCCTGGAATGCACCTCTGGCAGCCAGGGCAGCAGGAGCCCGATTTTACAGCCCTGCTGGGGGAAATTGAGACACGGTGACCTCGCCCAAAACCCAGTTCCACAGAGTCTGGGGCGCAAGAAACTTCCCTCCCTCCCTCCCTCCAAGCACAAGTGGCACAGCAGGTTTGAAGGGGTGCCATGAACAGAAGGAAGGGAAAGATCAGCCCCACAGCCCCCCCAGAGCTGTTCTGCACCAAGTGGGATTATCTTCTGGGTCGGACCCAGCTTTCAGTGCCCACCCAAACCACGTCAAAAACGAGCAAAACACGGAGGATTAACAATCCCACGTTTTGCTAAGGAGGTCGTGCCTTGGAAGTTTAACTAAAGAGCCTCAGGTGACAGAAAAAATAAAAGAGTAGGTATGAAAGTCCTCACGTTTGGTTGCATTTATTGTGAGATTCAGTTCTACTCTAACTAGGAAAAGCATATTGAAACTGCCAGAAAGATATGAAAATGCTTTTGGTGTCTGCTGCTGACAGAGTCAGGCCATCCTGGGGCATGGAAGCCCAGGCTGCTTCCCAGGACTGGTGCACAGCAGCATTTACAGCCAGTTTTCCTGCCCTGGCCAACACAGGACTGGGTTGGAGTAACACCAGAGCCAAGGGCATATCCTCAAAGAAAAGGGCACTGCCAGCCTGCAATATCCTCCTCAGCGGCAGAATTATATCCTTGCTATTAATTAAATTATTAATTTATGCCACAGCTCTTGGATGAAACAACCGCCTTGCCATTTTATCCTTGTTTTACCGGTTAATTCTGCAGTTCCATTACTCGGCTGAGCTTACACCTGCCAAAGAGCCACCGACCTCAGAGAGTTCTCCATCCCAAACCCGCTCCAAGCCCACTGAAAGCTGCTCCTTTGGCTCTGCTCCTTTCCTGGCTCTGGGCAGCAGCTCCGACGCTCTGTCAGTGGCAGCACAGAGCCCACACTCCTCCCCAGGGAAGGACCACTGGAATGTTGGATCCCAGAATCAGCCCCTTCACAATTGCTCTCGTTTTCACCAAAGCAGGTCAAGACAAACCAGGATCTCTGCACTGGAAACCTCAGCCTGGGGAGGGATCAAGGGCCAGGGGGGGAGATGGACACTGATGCCAAAGGATGGGTTTGGGCTGTGGAGCCTCTAGGGATGGCCAAGACATCACCCCTTCTCCTCACTCCAAAAATTGGGTCTCTTCCCAGACTTAATACGCAAATTCCCTGTCAGATTTCTGCTTTGACACCCAAAATGACACTAAGTTAAGGGAAAGGCCCCAGTTCCACAGGAACCACCCCATCATGGACATCAAAGCAAATGTGTTAAATACACACAGCAAGGATGGTACATCCCTGAAAAAAGGATTTTTCCTGACACCTTCCTCGGTTGTGGCAGGGGAAAAAAAAAAGGAAGCTGGAAGTGCAGCACAGCTCCTTCTGGTGTTTTTACAGCACTTAAAATGCTATTTTACATCAGGGCCTTGAGGTGCCACTGTCAAGCAAAAATATTGTCTTAAGGAGCAATTTCCGGAAGCAATTTCAATTTCAAAACTAATTTATTTGGGAGGAAGCGAATTTGAGCCTCCTCATGTCTAGGTTAACAAAGATCCAGTAAAAAAAGAGGGAGCTTTATCAGCAGATCAGAGGCGGGTGTTCAAATCCTGTTTTCACAGCTGCAAATGCACCGGGCATCTCGCAAAGGTCGGGCTGGGGAAACTTCCATAGGTGGCAGCATTAGGCAGGATTTTAGGGAGAATCCCCCAGGAGCAGGATGGTGCTCCAGCATCGACAGCAATCTTCCTTCTGGGAAAAACCTTCTAGGAAATAATTACTTTCTTCTCCAGCCCCCCAGCCCAGGCTGCCACACAAATCTAGAGGATGGATTGAAAATCCAATAGAAAAGCTGGAATTCCATCCAAACAAAGCTGGATTGTTAATTTATAGCTTTTAATAGGCCTGTAATTACCCATAAAGTCAGGCTTTACTTTCGGAGGCAGAATTAGGGGGGTTGCCCCCCAACAGAGTCCCACCCCAGCCCACAGAGCAGCAGCAACCTCGAAAAGCTGCTTTTGCTCAGCTCTCCAACTATTTAATCAGCTTCGGGTGTGCATGTGATTCAAAATTCCTGCTTCCCCTTTCTCATCTTATTTTAGGACACTGGTAGAAAATGTCCCCAAGGAAGCTGCCTGTTATCTCCCTGCTGCTGCTTCACATCTGCCTCAGCCAGTTGTGCTTTTGCTTCCCTCTCCTGGCTGATTTCATCCTTAAAAAACAGGGAGAAAATGGCAAAGTATAAATGAATACTTAGAGAGTGGCTGGAGATATTCCTTGTTTTATTAGCTGTGAGGGTTCGTCAATTGAAAACCAGAACCTGGCACAGAAATGACCCAGAAGTTGTGAAGACCCTTCTCAAACCTCCGTCCTGACCCAGCTGAGTGTCCCCACACCAAGGACAAACCACACCTGGGACAAACACCCCGAGCTGCTCAGGAGAACTTGGAAGTGTTCCTGGATTCAGGAGCCACTGAAATGCCACCTCTGTGAACACAGGAATGGAACAGACCTGACCAAGTCTGTCCAGGATTTCTTTTGGAAAGGATCCAAAACAAATTCCAAAGTTCTCTTTTTTCATTTGAAGCATTTTGAGAATTTTGACAGCCTCCTACCTCAAAAAGCAAAAACAAAAAAAATCACACCAAAACCTTACCATTGAGTAGAAATCTCACATAAATTCTCTTTTTGACAATGAATATTTTATACTTTTGCTATACAGGTCTGAATGTCAGTTATAACTCTTCTAGGCTTCCCTCCTGTTTCCCAGCATTTTAACAAACAGCCACTATTCCTACTAAAAATAAGGGAAATTTGCATTTTTCTTTTAGATATTCAAAAACTATTAAAAAAAATCTGTTTGTTTTGTTGTTTTCATGACTGTCCAACATCTTCCTTCCAATGAAGTTTGCCTCCTTAGTCTCCTCCCCACTTACTACACTGACGTTTCCTCTAAAAAACTGACCCAAAACAAACTGCCATTCCTATTTTAGCACATTTTCCCAGCATTTCCACAGCGCAGGCATCTCTTCCACCACGACCCATCATTGCTGGGAGGGGGAGCTGCTGTCACAGCCATCCCATCAGTGCTCTGGGAGGTGACCAAAACCCAGGCAATGATGATGCTGATGAATTGATTTTGGTTTTCCTTAAAAACCAATAGAAAAACGCAACGAGCCCGCAATTAATTCTCCTCTCCGCACCACAGCTTGAACTTAATTAACTGTTTAATTAACCAAGGAATGGACTCTGCCAGCAAAGCATCCTCCCCTGCCCTGCTCCCTGCACCCGCTGCAGCTTCCTGGGCACAGCAGCACAGAAGCCTCTCTTTGTCGCAGCTGCAAACACTGGGGGCATTCACTGAAGGGCTCCTGCGGCCAGAAATAACCCAGCGAGTGTCCCCTCTGTCCGGAACCAGCCGTGTCCTCGTGCTTGGCACAGCCCTGGAAATCCTACACCTTCTCAGCTGCCAGGGGGAAACCAAGCTCCTTGTGTGCATTTAAAGGGGCAAGGACTTTGTTTGCCTCCACGGGTTAAGTAATTTTAAAGAACTTTTTATGGTTGTATATCATTTGGAGAGTTGTTTTCTTAGCCAAATTCTGCAAAGGGGAATTGCTGCCTGCCTTGAGTCTCCATGCTTTATATAGAATCATGGAATCCCGGAATGGTTTGGGTTGGAAGGGACCACAAAGCCCATCCAGTGCCACCCCCTGCCATGGGCAGCGACACCTTCCACTAGCCCAGGATGCTCCAGCCTGGCCTTAGACCCCTCCAGGGATGGGACAACCTGTGCCAAGGCCTCCCCACCCTCACAGAGAGGAATTTCTTCCCAAATCCCATTTAACTCTGCCCGCCTTCAGCTTATGATGTTTTTCATTTTGTTTTCCTTTACAGTTTTCCTGACATCACATAAAAATTTACCCATAGCGCCAAAAGACTTTCAGGTCTTCCTTATTAAACAGCAATTCCAGTCATTCATGTAGCAAAAAGAGGTCAGGCTCCTTAAGTTTAGTTGCAGTGAGGTGACCAAATGCGTGAACCTGGCTGAATAAGCCATTATTGCTCCTATTCTTAGAAAAAGGGAAGGAAGAAATGAGATAGATGACTTGCTTAGCTCACACAACAAATGTGGCACAGAACAGGGAACAAAATCCAGATCCCTTCAGTTCCTTGTCATTCTTCTAATGGAGAACTTACCCTTGATTTTTATAGAAGAAAACGACGGGATCAGTCTCTTTTCCATCCCGACTGTGATATTTTCACTGCACATAAATCTGCCCCAGAAATGGCTGAATTTCAGTGCCTTGTGAAACAGATCCTACAATTGATAAAACCTGTAAAGCAAAACCAGCTTCAAAACGTCATACGGTCATCAGGACTGCAGATGACTGGGGAATAAAACTTGTTTCCAGGACCAGTTAACTTTTTTTTAACTTCGCATTCGACTCTGGAATGATCTTCGACACGAGGCGAGTGAAACCACTCGCCTGGATTATTCTGCTGACGTGTGTCAGAACAAAGCGAGGAACAACAACACTGGGCAGTGCTGGGCCCTCTCTGGGAGCCCTGGAAACATCAGAGAGCGGGAAAACAAAGGTTTGCTGCTTTATTACTGCTGTCAACACGAGTCCTAGGTGGGTTGGAATGCTCCTCAGGGAGTTCAGGGTTTGAGTTGTCCCCTGGCCAAGCCCACATTTCTGAACACTGGATAAACATCGTCCTGGGTCGTGCAGAGTTAGGGATGTCAGGCTGGGCCCTGTGGATGGTGTTTTCCATCCCACTGTTTATTGCTTCCCCAGCCTCCCCTTGGAGAGAATGTCACCCCAGTCACAGAGGGAATTAGGGGGGAATCCAGAATTAATGCGTTTCAGAATCCACTCACGGGGGGCACTGGGGCTGGAAGATGCACGCCAAGAGCATCATGGCGGGGCCCCAACATTGCTGGCACAGGACCAGTGTTGGGAAATTTCTTGCAGAAAATGCACATGTGAGCGACCTCAGTGCTTTAGATGCAGTTCTGCTGCGAGGCCTTTAAGACTGCAGTGAGAAGCTACATTGCGAGGGAAACTTATGGACACCACGAACTGACCAATGTGATCAAGGTAATGCTGTTTATTGTTGTGAAAACACCCCTTAAATAACCCAGATAGCACACACACTGCACACACACTGCAAACCACCCTGGGACTGGTCAATGCCAATAACACACAACTCTATTGGTGTAAAATAAAGTCCTTGTGATCTCTCTCTGTGCCTGTTGTTTTACATCTTCTGCTGCAGTTTCTGCAAGTTTACATTCCTGTTCATGTTGATCTCCACAGAGGCTTCTTAAAAGTAGCTTTGTTGGGAAATTTCTTGCAGAAAATGGACATGTGAGCGACCTCAGTGCTTTAGATGCAGTTATGATGCAAGGCCTTTAAGACTGCAGTGAGAAGCTACTTTTAAGAAGCCACTGTGGAGATCAACAGGGAGAAGAATGTAAACTTAGAGAAACTGCAGCAGAAGGTTGAAAAACAA
>VWZG01008640.1:546071-558240 GCA_013396735.1 Grallaria varia
CCGGCCGCCTCCTCGCGCCTCCCTCGTGCGCTCTTCTTTGGTTTTTTTAAAAATTAATTAATTTTTTTTTTTAATGCTCGCTTCTGGGAATTCATGCTTTGCTCCCACCCACCCCAGCTTCCCTCCGGTCTCGGGAGGAAAGCGTGGACGGCCCCGGCGCGGGGTCGGTGTGTGAGGGAGCGGGGCCGGCGGGCAGGGCGGGTCTGCTGCCCTGCGAGCGGCCTGGGCTGGCGGGCACCGCAAACCCCTCCGGGTCCCTGGGCAGGGACACCTTCCAGCAGACCGGGCAGCCCACCCGGCCTTGGACCCTCCAGGGATGGGGCAGCCACCCTGTGCCAGGGCCTGCCCACCCTCACCGGGAGGGATTCCTCCCCAGCATCCCCTCTAACCCTGCCCTCTTTCCTTTTAAACCCATTCCCCCTTGCGCTGGCGCTACGTGCTCTTGTAGATAGTTTCCCCTTTAGGCTTTGGTGCTGGGGTTTATTTCGCGTTTCTCGGGCCGTGCAGGGCAGCGCTGCCGTGCCCCAGAGCTGGTTCCAGGGCCAGGCGGTGTCCAGGGTACGGGCGCACCCTCTGAGCATCTGCAAACGCGAGTACAATCGGGCGCAAGGTGTAATTAAGCAACACAGGTCTCCAGTGGTTGTTTTTTCTCATTCCTTCCTGCGCTCACTCCCCATGTTGCATCTCGAAGTGCTGCTGGTAGCTGGAAGTGTGTGTGCAGGTGGTGTCTCTTCCCTTTTACTCTCCCTTGCGATTCCTTCTTTTGGAAATACATTCATCCCTCTCCTCTGCACATGAATTCTCTTTTCAGCTCTTTGCATGTGGAGGAGCAGAGCATGGGAGGCTCTGTGAGGTTTGTGCTTTGCCTTCCCCCCCCTACACCATATGTACATGCTCCACCCTCCCCTTGCTGTTTAAGTCGTGGGGGAGAAAAGTGCCAACTTGGGTCAAGGAAATTGTATGGAAAAGGGAATTTCAGCCTGAAGTTGCAAGAGCAGTGATTTTCCTTCCAAGCTGTCCCCTTTAAGTGCTTCCATGGTGCCAGCTGCTAAATGACAAATGAAGAGGTTGGGGGAGGAAAGGAAATGGGTTGTAGGATTTTTGGGGAATGTGGTAGAGCTAAAAAAGCATTTTGCCATCTCCGGCATAAATGGGTGTTGATATTTGCCTTCATCTTCTCTGGTTATGCATCTGTAATCCTTTAGGGAAGAACTTAAAGCAAGCAAAAAAAAAAAATGCAAACTGCACTCTCTATTCCAGCACTTCTCAGTCTGAGAGGCTTGGTCTTTTCTGGAAAGAGTGTTTTGGGGCTTCTGGTTTCCTTCTCCTTGACTTTTTCCCCCCCTCTGAATTTAGGAAGAAGTCTCTCCCGTATTCTTTGTTATCCCCAAAGCCCTACCAGAGCTCTGGATTAATGTGTAAATGCCATCTGTTGCTCAGCCGGTTTGAGTTGTGTGGAGGAAAAGTTCAATTTTGACAGTGGCTTTCGGGGGAAGGAAAAAAAAAAAAAAAAGCCAAGCGAGACAAGCCCATTTCTGTCTCTTCCTGTATGTCCTCAGCCCTGCAGTGATTTGCTCAGAGTGAAATGCAAAAGAAATGGGTGGTGATTTTGGTGTGTGTTTTGGTGGCAGGGTTCAAATGAATCACTGCCTTCCGCCGAGGCAGTAATGTTCCTGAAGTTTTCTCTTCGATCCGTTTTCTATGGTAGTAGAACTTGTTCCCATCCGATTGCTTGTTTGCTTTTCTGCTCGGATTTGCTGCTTTTGTTTTTTTCAGGCTGGTAATTGCTTTCGTTACTTCTGTGAAGAGACTCTAAAACTGTGGTAAAATTCTTTTTCTTTAGCCTTTAGCATGTAGGTTCTGTGAAGGGGTTTTGTGAGAGGGGGAGATGTGCTTGATTTGTGTTGAATGGGAGGTTGGAATGTTCCAAAAATGTGCAGCTTTGATAGTTTGTATTTAAAGTTGTTTGCTTTATATTTAAACTTGTTTGTGTTTTTCGAGGGTTCTGACTGCTAAAGTGGGAAGAAGGTTTATACAGAATAGGGTGTTTGTGCATTTGAAATTCATAGTTAATGAATTAGTCCAGCGAGCTTTTGGTGAGAGAAGCTTTTTTTTCCTTGTGCCTCCCTGTTTTTGAGAAAACGTTGCATTGAAGGCTGGCAAAGCTGCGCTGACAAAAACAATATCCAAAGGAAAAAGGTGGGGAGGGCGGTGTGTGATTGTGCCTCGGCACTGCTGAGGAAGTGGGCGTGCACAGGCTCCCAAATGTGCGCTCTGCAACCATTGTGTGCTCTGGGGTGGGGGGGGTGGGGGGCTCAGCTTCTCAATTGTTTCTTTCTCTTTTTGTGTTTTAGGAGCTGGAGGAGGAAATGACATTCAGTGGTGTTTTTCTCAGGTGAAAGGCGCTGTAGATGATGATGTAGCAGAAGGTAAGAGCAATATTTTCTACTGTTTTCTGATTTTTTTTTTTTAACACATTAAGCAGGGAGATGTGGATGCAATCAGTAAAATATCTGTGCTGCTGTATTCCACTTGAGCAAAATAAACAGACACTTAATCTGCATTCCCATACCAGATTCAGGATTAAACTGTGGTTTGAGAGTCCTGTTCAGCACACTTGTAAAAATGTTCAGGCTTCCTAACTATTTTTGCTGGAATTGTTTTCCAAGATTGCTTAGATTTTTCTGCCACTCAGCTTTTGGTTTGTGTTTTTTCCTAATCTGCAAAATGGGGAATGTGATACTTGCATTCCACGAGAGGTGTAGTGAGAATTAGTATTTGTACTCTTTGAAGATCTAAGTACTAGATAAAGTAATTTTCCCAATCTTTCCAGCCCCTACTAACCAGGAGAGGAAGAAATCTGCATATTTTGTGTGCTTGCTTTTTGTGTAAAGAGTGGGTTTGTGTTTGAAATAATAGTGGAGATTGTCTAAAAGTTTTCTAAGTTGGCAGTGACAAGTGTCATCTTGCACTAAGATGGCTGCCTCTGATTGTTACTGCAAAAACTGTTGGTTATTTGCTTTTCCTTGGATTTGGGCTTGTTAGAGGAATGGAGTTTTTCTCAGCTCTGGGGAGTAAAATCTCCTCTGATCTCTTTTGGAGAGAAGTCCCTCTATTTCTGAGTTTCTTTGGCCATAAAGTCTTGTTTGCACAAGGCAGCCTGTAAGATAATGAGTTAAAATTTTTCTTTTGCAAGCAGTTGGTCTTGTCACTTATGTAATTCCTGGGGTTTTTTCTTTTTTTACGTATCTTGAATGCTCTGACTTACAAGTGAGATTAATGTTATATTTAGAAAAGCAGTAACTACAGTTTCCATTATTTCCCCATTTGACATGTGATTCAAATTAGCTTCCAAAGGCCAAAAAAAAAAAAAGTCAGTATAAACATGAGTGACTTGTTTTTATTTATTGGTTGCTGCATGCGGCAAGCAATGTTCTGTCAAAGACTCCTGTCATTTGTAAGATGAAAGATGTTTTTGGAAACGAGAAAGCTGCAACAATTTCAAGTTTAATTTTAAATTCTTCAGGAAGTGGTTTTTAAAGCTTGAACTCAAAAAACTACTGTTAAACATGGCATAACTCTTCCTCGTCAGACTTTAAATTCTGTAATAACCTTTGTTTTATTTACATATCAAACTAAGTCCTTAATTAAATACAAATATTGAAGAGCTTGTGGTTGCATGGCAGGAGCTTGCAAATAATTCTTTGTTAAAACAGACATGTTGACATGCATTTAATAGTAATGAACTTATATATATGTATAAAAAAGTGGCTTTTGCAGGGCTCTGGAAATGCAGAAGTGAGGAAATATCTGTCCTTAACTTCCTGTGCTGTTTTGAAGGGTTGTACTTGTTGTTACGAAAGGTGCCTGGCCAGCCTTGTGCCTCCTGACAGGTTGGGAGCTGCTCTGTGCCTGCTGGAGTCACGGGGTGCGGCTCAGGGAAGCCTTTAAAGGAATTAAGTAGCTTCAGTCGCAGGTAGCCAGGCAGCTTGGCTTCCACAACGCCAGGAGAATGACCACTTTTGATTCCATGGAGGATGTAACCTTTGGAGTTTTTGACCCAAAGAGCAGTTGTGTTTTGTTGTCAACTACCTGACTTAGGATGAGCCTGAAGGTAACAAACCTTAATATGCTGCAAGACATTCTGAAACTGAACTGCCTAGAGCCTGGAGAAGAGACCCAAGTATTAATGTATTATTGGTATTATACTTGGTTGTAATTATTGTTGATCTGAAATTCTGCCCTGGATTGTGGATTTGGCTCCCACGATCTGCTGGAAGTTGTTGAAAGCAGCTCTCTTTCGAGTTCTTGTTATGCTTCATAATGTCTCCCTGTGACCTTGTTGGAAGGGTTAATAATGTATCAATCTGGTCGCATTTTTCCTTTCATAAGTTGTATTTCTGGCTTTAAGGTTCACTTCTATGACATGGGGCCTTGTGTGGTTCTTGCACAAACTGGAGCAGCAGCTTCTGGTCCTTTGGAATATCCAAGTTGATCCAAGTTCAGTCTGAGGACCTTTTTTCCCCGCCCTGCCTGTCCATCTGCTTTCTTATGGCAGCCCCATGGTGAAAGCTGAAGGAAATCTGGCTGTCTCAGACTTTAATGAGTGTTTAACCACTGTGGTCTGCCTGTGAACAGGTCTGCACTCCGGTCGTGTCTGTGGTGAGGACAGTACCAATTTGTTTATGGGAGTACTAGGGTGTGTAGTTGTGGCTTTTGAGTGGCTTTAGAACTCAAATTTTAAAACCTGGGTTTTGCTGTGGAATGCTGAAACCTCGCTGAAAATAAAGGGAAGAAAACCAACCTGAAAGAAACAGGAGTTTCGCTTTCTGTTTTCTTCCAGTCAGTAAATCATTGTTGCAACATCTACATTGGAAAGTGGCCTAAACTAATCTAATAGAAGAGTTAACCAGGAAAACTGCGGCGTTTAATTGCATTAGTCACTAGGGTGCAAAAGCAGTGGTTTCGCTATGGTGTTGTCTATAAAACAGGCCAACATTTGGCAGAATAACATTTTTAATATAGTAATAGTGGCAGCAACTGTAAAAATCTTGTCAAAAATGCTACTGTGCACCCCCTGTATATTTAAGGTCACCTCTGACCCGCAGCCTTCACGTCACATGTATAACCTGTAATTCTGTGGATACTTAGGCCAGAAGGATTGCCTGTTACAAGGTCAATATTTGGTGGCTTTGGTGGCTGAAACATGAACTGTGATACAGAGTTTTTAATTTTCTGGCTTTCCAAGCACCCTGTGATGGATGGATGTGACATGTAAGGGGAAGGAGGAGAAACTAACTAAAGCTTGAGGAAACATGGCCATGAACTTGTCTGTGGGGCCTGCCTACCTGTGGCACAGCTTTTCTAATGAAGAATATGAACGAGAGGAGCAGAACCAGCTTCTCTTCCCATGGTATGGATGGAATTTATCCTTGGCTGTGAGCTGTGGCCTGGCCATATCAGGTCACAGTTAAGCACAGAAATCAGGTTATAAATTGAAATCTCAGTGCCAGCTTTGTTATTACTGGGGTCCTTAATTTTAACTGATGGCAGGAGTTTGCCTTTTTGGGATTTAACAGTCCATTGTATGAGGGCAAAAAGTGGCCGTATCTTCTGCTGCCTCGGTTCTGAAACAGTTTTCCTCCCTTCTTAATTTTGTATTTGTCTTGCTGAAGCCCAGTCCTACAATGTATCTGTGTTCAGCTTGTTCCACGTCCTCTGGCGAATCCAGAGCCAGGATGTTGGATTAGACAGGACTTCTCCAGCAGAGAACACAGAGTGGTTGTTCGTGATAATTCAATGATCAGGTTATCAAAAGTCTGTAATGCACAGCTTGCTGTCTTTCGTAACATCATGGTTTCAGTGCAAGAAAGACTTTAATTGTCCAGAAGTACTTGAATGTTTTCTTAGTCCAAGTTGCCTTTATGGGAATGATTATAGAAAAGGATTACAGAGATTTTCAGCAGCAGTTTTGTTGGTTTTACTCTTACGCTGTTCTCCAAGATGTGGCGTAGTAGCAACTGCAGTTGTGAGTTTAAACTGTCTCTGAACTAGACACTTGCTTAATGGAGTGAGTTTGTACTTCAGAACAGATTAAGTCAAAGTTCTGCTTGGCAGAAGGAAAAGAGTCAAGATGCTGTATCTAAATGTTCTTTCAGGTGTAATTCAAAGATAGGCAGAAGTCTGATAGTCTGAGTCCAAGGCTGAGAGCCAGGAACTTAAGTTCTCAGCTTTAACCCTGAGTGATTACTGGTCATTTTTCCTATGTTGTTTAACAATGTCATGCCCAAATTGTCTCTGAAAGAAGAACCTGAGTATTTGCTGTGAATACTAATTACTAACTTAATTTTGAAGTCTGATACTTAACCATTTTGTGCTTCTTTGTTAATAACCTGTGATTGCTTCATGTTCCCTCTTCCAGAGCCAAAACAGGCCAAATCCCTTGTTCAGGAATCCTTTCAGCATTTCATTCAGGTGTCAAGTGTCGTTTGATATTTATTTTTGACAGACTTCAAAATTGCAAGGCAGCAATGGGAAATGTTGCTTCAGCAGTGGTATTTTGTCTTGAATGCATGAAAAGTATTATCTCTGAGTAAGGAAAACTAAAGTCAGGAATGAGGAATGCTGTAAAAAAAAAAAAAAAAGGGCAGTTCACCACAATTTGGGCTTTTTAATTGGGGTTTGATGGGATGGGAGAGGATGAAAAATTCTCAGGAAAGAGTGATAGTGTGAGGTTGTGCTAATATTGCTGAGGAAAGATTGGGATATAGTTGTGGGAGGGAAACTAATTTGGGGTTTTGAGGGCTGTGGTAATGTTTTGTAACATCAGTTACAAGGAACAAGGACTAGTAATAAGTTTGTTTTTAAGAGGAAGTTTGAAATACACTGTAGATGAATAAAAAGACCCCTGGTTATAGTCCTGTTCTGTATTCCTGAGTCTGCTTCTATATTTTAGCTCTTTTATCTTCAGCTGTTTGTAGAATGACTGTCTCTGTTTAGAGAGAGAAATAGGCTACTGTGTTCTAGGAACTGCTGGTCTGGATTGACTAGAGTGTGCATTTAAAGTGTGAAGTCCCCCAAAACAAAGAGCATTTAGCAAACACATAAATAGTCAGTGGCTGTTCAGCTCCCCAGAAGTAATTCAGCCCTCTCTCTGGCTTGGGTTTGGGTGTTGGGGCACTTCAGCTTGTCAGTCAAGCTGACCAGTACTGTTCTCTTCCTCCTGTGAGGCTTTGCTGTTCTTGGAAATTCTTTCCTAAATTTAAAATTAGTTAGAAGAGGGAGTGGGATTTTTGTGTTGAAAATAGAGTGTTGCAGTGACTGAGCACAAACACATACAACTCAGCTGTCAGCAGCAGTATTGGTGGATTACAGCTCTGGAGCAGCTTTGTGAACCTTCCTGGCTTTTCATTTTAGAGGTGCTACCTAAATGGTTCTGGTTGGAGTATTCCTACCCTAGAAATGGCTTTCCGTGGTAGCTGCAGCTTCACAGAGTGTATGTTGGAAGAACTAAAATGAAGAATAAACTCACAGTGGATGCAGTGCTGAGGGAAGAGTTAAGAGCTGGGTGTTCCTGGCTGTAGTCTGGCTTGCTTTTTTTTTTTCCTTTCCTCCTTTCGTTCTCTCCTGACTTGCCTATTTAGGCCACAGCTACATGTTTGGCAGCATTTCTGCTTAAAGAGGCACTCCTTCCCACTTTGCTGGCACGGGTGTTCACATCACTGCACAATGAACTTGTCTGGGAAGCTGATCCAGCTGAAAAATTCGTGAAATTGTGGTTTTTGACTGGATTCCTTCTCCGCTGAACTGAACCCTGGTGTGATTCTCAAGAGCTTTATGTGTGCCTACGCCAGCAGTGTGGAGGGTGATCAAGTGGCTCGAAGGGACACGGGGAGCTCTGGAAGAGGGTTGGTCTCTTTATAGGACTTTATGTACAGTCACTGCAAGCCCCTGATCTCTGTGTGCTGTGCTGCTACGAGTGGTAAAGTCAGCTGCTGAAAAGGACTTTAAACGTTTGCTGTTCAAGATAGCACATGTTCAAAGTATGTATCTGAAGGCCAGCAATAAAATACTGTTGCAGTATCATTATTCTAAGTGACAGATTATTTTAGTACACATGGAGAGGTTTTCTGCCGCATCCACACAAGTAGTGTGTGGAAATGAGATTTGCTTAGTATTTAGTAGCTCTGTTAGTAAAACCAGCTTGTTAATATCAGTACAGTGGAGTTTCTGTGAAGCTGTTGAAGGAAAATAATACCACTTATATGGGAGATGGATTATTACTGATTGCTTTACAGTAAAGCACTTTAAAAGCTAATCTGACAAATGATAATCTTCTCTTATCATGTCTTATCAACCTTAATATGACTTGAAAAATGGATCCTTTGTTTGGTATTTCGTCTTCACATAAACTAATGTATTGTCTCGCATTAAATGCTGTAGAATTAGGGTGCCTTTGTTTTAGCTGCTGTTTAAGTGTGCATGCAGTTAAATCTGCTGTGTGCTGTGCCTCTTACAGCAAAAACATCAATTACTGATGGTACCAAGTTAAGGCTCCAGTTTGTTCTTTAATCTATGGGCAGCAGTGTGTTCCCAGAGTAATTGCATTATATAAGATGTTTTAATAATTGCCTTAAGGGTATTTTTCAGACCTTTTATTTTTTTCATATTTTCAGTGCTCTGTAGTATGCAGTACCATAACTGTGTCTACGGTATTTTTAGTGTGGAGTGAAAAGTTTAGCAGAACAAGTCGGTTTTCAGTAATCACGTGAAACTGAGGTTTGCACTTTTAAAGAAATGATTGAAAGGAGTGAAAAGCCTTGGCTTAGGTAGATGTTCAGGTTGTGAATGTGAGCTGAGACAACAGTTACCATGTTGCAATGAAATTGAAAGCAGATAAATGCAGGAAGTATTGATCCAAACCAATTTAGAATAATCTCTTTTAAGTACTTCTTACAGTCAGAATAACTATGTCAGGACAGTTTTCCAGGCTTTATGCTTGAGTGGAACATATGTAATTACAGCTTTGTTACATTGCTGTAGGTCAATTATGCTCTTCCAACACCAGCTAAATTCTGCTTTTGTACGGTTAGTGTGTCAGTAAACTGGAAATAACGGACATGGTCAATCTGTTATTTCTTGGAAAATGGGGGAAGCCTAAAAGAATCTTACCTTAAGAGATAAAATATTGATACCTTGTGTGTGTTTACTTGTTAGTGATTTTTATAGCAGGATTTCCTTAACTGGATGTGCTGTTTCTCACTTTCTGGCTTCCCACCCAGTCTTGCTTTGGCGCATTGCTCTGGGCAGCAGATGCTGGTACATGAGGGTGGTCTTGCCTTCTTTTCTTTGGTGACTACAAGGCTTGGGGTTGTTAATTTGCCTTTAAAACAAAGTACTGCCATCAGGTACTGCTGTGGTGAGTTGATATTCCTGAAAACAATTATTTGAGGCTTCTGTGCACGAATAATTCAGTGATGGGAGCAGAAGTGGCTGGAAGCTGCTCCCTTCCCTCTCCTAAGTCAGGCTTTTGTTAAGCACTGGAGGAGAAGTTATTACTTTGGTCAGCCATTCTTTATCCAAATGTGTTTTTCCTCTCAGCGATCCACAAGTGATAGCAGCGTGAAGAAAAGCAGCATATTTGGGTCACATGTTAAACCCCTGAGGCAGCTCTGCTTGCATCTAATTTGGGAAGAAAATTTTAGGGTCAGGAGAAGAGGGTTTAAAAGAGTTGTATTTTAAGAAAGATTGGTTTCCCAGGTATATAGAATGCATTTGATGTTGAAATGTTTCTCTTTGCATTTTCAATTGCGGTTCTTAAATTAATGTTCTGGGAATAATATGATCTCCAAACACACATGCCTGGCACTCTGTTTTTGAGAACTTGAGAAAAGATAATTGCATATATTCAGAAGCAGTTAAGGTAATTGAGACTTCATATTATAGTTGCTTATTTAAAATACGGGCTAATTTGTAATATATTCTTGTCTGTTGAATGCCAGTAACTGTATTTTTCTTTTTTTTTTCTGATGAATATAAAAAGTATTTCAGTGACCATTCTTTGATTCGTAAAAGCTGTGATTTTAGCTGCTCTCTATATTGTTGTTAAATGATGTTTTGAGAAGTTATGACCTGTGTGAGTTTGTGTATAGTGTTTATAAATGTAGTCTGAAGGTCTTATTTTCAAATAATTTAAAACTGTAAAGTAGATTGGTCGAGCAGAAAAGAACTGCATACTGAAATAAAGCTTTAGCTTTGGCACTGATAAATATATAATGGTTTTCAGAGACACTTGTTTGAGAGTTCCCGGACTTGGCTTATTTACTCTCAGATTAATTTTGTCCTGGGTCAGCTTCCCCAGATTTCATTTGTCCACCTATAACAAGTGTTTGTGATGGAATGGGATGAGAGTTAGTGCATGGATTGCTGCTCTTGGAGAGATGATAACGGTTTGAAGGCAGCATGGGAAACTATGGAATTGTGAACAACTCAGCCTCTTCCTCAGCCTTTTCATGTTCCCAGTTGATACGTACTTGTTCATGGACTGCCTTTCACACAGGGAACTCCACTCTCAGTGGATTGAGATTCATGTTTGAGGATGTTTCTTCTTAGATCAATATGACCAGAGAGCAGTTGGAAGTTGAAGCCCACAGACTTGTTCACTACACAGTCTAGCAGTGAGAAAATGGCCCTGTTTAGAGAGGTAATAGTAAAACATTTACAATCTGCTTTAATGGAATGTGAAACTGTCAGGAGTGGCTTTTTGCCCAAAAGTTTAAAATTTTCTGTGTAATTCATCTGCCTCTTCTGTCAGTTCTCACAGTTTCATGTAATTGTTTTGATTTGGTTTTGTTTGGCTGGGGTTTTTTCTAAAGCTGAATTTTGCTTTTTTTATGTGTGAGTGTAAAAGGAGCATCCAGGGTCTTCCATTTTCCTCCAGACCCTTCTGGAAATGATAACCCTCTCTTGGAAGCAGCAGGGGCTGGCAGCATAAGGCTTGTGTTCCTGCAGCAGGACACATGCTGTGGTCAGCCCAGCTAGCTCCTGTCTCACAATACTGAGATGCCTCAGAGGAAAGGGCACTGGGAAGACAAAGAGCATTTGAAACAAAACAAAATCACTGGGATATTCTGCAGATGAGGTTGTTGGCTCCCTGGAGCTTCTGGATGCTTTTCCTCTGTGTGACCTGAGGAAGCTCATCCTAGGCCTGGGAATAACAGACCGGAGTGTTCTCGTCTTTCTGGCTGTCTCTGAAAATCAGGGATGTATGTTCTGAATTGTCACCAACAACTGTGCCACCAGGTCATGCCTCTGTGCTGGTGCTCAAGTGTCCCTGCACGTGGGTTAGAAAAACGCCGTGAGCGAGAGATTGTGCTTTCGTCCTGCTGTCCGTGTGGAGCAGAAGAGCCTGTACACAACACAGCCCTCCTGGGGCCTGTTGGCTTGAGGTGTATGTTGTTCTCTTTCCAGAAGTTTTACAGTGATGTTTGGCACCTTCCAATTCATGGTTCTTCTCACCAGTGTCTTTTGACCAAGGCTCCAGTTTCCATTGAAAACCACTCTTCTACTTTTTACCGAGTTAAAGGTCTAGATTTAAATTTCACTATCCCAGGGGATGGTGGGGGAGGCTGATAGAAAATTAGAAATGGAGATAACTGGAAGTAACCATCCAGAGTTGTTTCCTCTGGAAGGCTACCAAGTCTTTTTTAACCCCTCTCTGCTTTATTTTCTTGTCTGGGACTTGTGTGCCTGTTTCCTAAAATGTAGTTCCAAAGCTTTTGATAGTTTTTATTTTTTAAGGATCTTTGAGGTCCTTGCAGGACAGTAATACTACTTAATACTTTCTGTCTTGTTTTCAGCTGTTACACAACTCTTCGAAAATCCAAAGAAAAGGCCCTAATCTATTTATAGAGGTGGTGAGAGATTTAAAATAAGGCACTTAAAAATAAGGGTTGGTATTTTGCTCAGATTAGACTATATAAATAGTTTTAAGAAGTGTCTGCCTTAGAGTTGTCAAGATTCCATTTTGCATCATTTAGAGACGTGTCAGGAATCTCAAAGTCCAGGCCAGAAATTAGCATTGGCCTCTGATTAATAATGACTTTTTTTTAAGAAGCTGAGGCATGTATGCTTGGGCCAGAATAGAAACACAGGAAAACATTTGCCAAGT
>VWZG01008640.1:558271-586982 GCA_013396735.1 Grallaria varia
GGGGGGGGGAAAGACAATGGGTAAAGGGAAGACTGTTCTTCAAGGTTCCAAGTGCCACTAAAGATGCATTAAGTATTAAAATGAACTGATAAATGAGTGAGTGACCATAGCAAGGGGAGTAATCAGAATTTTTTATTCCACAGTCACTTGATAGAACTGTGTATTTCTCTCTGCTGGAAACTTCAGTTGTACTTGTGACCTTCACAGGCGCTGTGCTCCCGGCAAGCTGCCCGAATTTCAGCTGGAGAGTGTCCTCCCCTCCCGCCTCCCCTCCCTCCCTGCCTTTATGGCAGGGAAGAGGGATTTCTGCTTTCATTTGCCTTGCTTAGAAGGAGGTGCTTCACACATTGTCTGAGGTAAAACAGCCTCCTGCATTCTACACGTGAAGATTAAAAGCCTGAAAATGTTTGGCTTGAGCTTTTGCACCTGAAAGAAAAGCTTTGGTCAGGGAGTGTGCGAGCAGAGGCTGAAACAGCAGGGTAGTTTCTGGGAGGGTTTTTTTTTTTAATATCTACAACAGAAATGCACACCAAGCCACAGAATTCTAATTATGAAAGGCATTGCCAAAGTATTATATTTTTCAGTAATACTACTAATTCTTAACTTGCAGTGTATGTTTTCGAATGGCTTCAGCAAAAAGAGAAGATGAAACTATTACAGTGCTCTTCTGTAGCGTTCTCAGTGGCAAGAGAGGCATTGCCTGAAGGCTTCTGTTCTGTACATGCTAAACAATGGCCCAGTATGTTATTTCCAAATATATTGTTATTTGCAAACAGAACAGCAACCCCTGGCTGCACTGTGCTGTGGAGCCTATTGAAATTCTGGCATGATTCCAGCTGAGATTTTTCCATAAATAGCTCTGTACTACTTGGGAACACAAACAAACCCTGAGAGGATCTAAAGTAAGGTCTGCTGAGGGCCTGTTCAGCCTGTTATTAGGGTGTACTTGGGGTAGGTACTGTGCTGGATGTGAGGGATGTTTCTGTAGGGTGATGTGGGGGCTGTCAGCAGGAATTGAGAAATAAATAATTACCAATCACATTAGTTTCAAGAACTCATGTATCACCTGGATTGAGCACAAGGAAAAAAGGGTAATAAAAATGAATAAATACAAGCAGAAGCAGGTAGGTTTTCTTTTTAGTATTGAATTATTTTTCCTAAATAAAACTCATCAGGTAATGACTTCAAGCATTAGCATATGGTTCAAATAAGTACAGCCTGAAGTGAAAATGATTTATTATTTGGGTGAACAGTTATCCAAATTAAGCATCCTTTTAAAATTTGTACTGTTTGGATGTTTATGTGAATGAGTACAAAGCCTGTTTTGTCATGCAGGTTTTTCATTGCTCTTTAGGTAAACACCCTCTTGAGTAAGTAATACAGGGGTATTTTTTTTGTAGTGTATTCAGTTATAATTGGTGTAAGCTGTCTTGAGGAATTTGTAGTCTTGAGAAGAAACATTTTGTGAATTAGGAAAGAGGTAAATAAATACTTCTGTGCTTTGCCTGGGTCACAGGGCTGGTTTTCTGCTAGTCCTGTTGCTCATAAACATTTTTTAACAAAGCAGAAATCATCTTTTAAAGGCAATCAAAGAACACAAAAATAACCTTGGCATTTGTGAAATCCCTGCTCTGAGTGGAGACTCTTTAGTGTCCTCAGCCCCTGGTTATCACAGCAAAATGTGTTTATCAGCTGTCACAACACACTGTGGTGCTATCGCTCAGAACAGGGCCCACAGGGCCTGGGCAGCTCATTAGTGTCTTCTCTAAATGCACATCTCTCAGCTCTACCTATTGCTCCTCCTGGATGTTTATTAAAAACCTTCAGTCTCAGGGGGGATCTCTGAGAGCTTCAGTACCCAGAGCCTTGGATGCCTTTTGCTGTAATGTCTAAAGTCACCTCTGGTGAGGGAGCACCTGCAGTGTGTGTGTGGGTTGCACATGAGTCTGGAATGGAAATCAGCTCTGATCCCTCTGTGAGGCACTAACTTTGTGCTGGAAACCAGATGTAGCTTGGAACCACAGAATCATGGAAAGGTTTGGGTGGGAAAGGACCTTAAAGCCCATCCAGTGCCACCCCCGGCCATGGGCAGGGACACCTTCCAGCAGCCCAGGATGCTCCAAGCCCTGTCCAGCCTGTCCTTGGACACTTCCAGGGATCCAGGGGCAGCCACAGCTTCTCTGGGCACCCTGTGCCAGGGCCTGCCCACCCTCCCAGGAAGGAATTCCTTCCCACTATCCCATCTATCCCTGCCCTCTGGCAGTAGGAAGCCATTCCCCCTTGTCTTGTCGCTGCATCCCCTTGTAAAAAGTCCCTCTCCATCTTTCTTGAGGGAACAGCTTTACTGCTGATTTTTTTTATTTATTTTTTTTTTTGTTAAGGCCGCTGGTATTCTGAACTTGTTGAGATTTTTTTTTCATTTCAAGAACATTCTTTTTCATTCCTTGTAGGCACATTGATAGCAGCTCCCTACAAAACTGGAAGTATGAATAAAGCAGCCAAGTAATCCAGCAAAGCACTTCTGCTACCAAGGGATAATTAGCCTGGGTTTGGAAAACAGATACATTGCTCACATATTTATCACAGGGAGAAGAAATAAAGCTTTAAAGCTTGAATAAAACTTACATCAGGTTCTTTTAATGCGTTTTGGGAAATCCTCATTCTATGTATAACCTGCATTTTAAACCATGTCTTAGGAGAATTATGGAGCACTTGCGCAGCATTATGGATAAATGCTATGACTTAGCTCTGGGAATACAAGTTTTCCAGGGACTAGTGGCTTGAGTTGGAGTTGTGGTTTCCTGAATCTTCATAGGTTTATGGGATGTCAGTTATCTCCAAGTCAGCAAGAACATTTTCAAAAACTTCAAAATGGCAGGGCTGCTCTCACGGGAACAGACATTTAATTTCTCTTGTTCCAGCATGAAGTTTATTCTGGAAAAATCAGTAAACCTGAATTTTTATCCCTAGCAGTTCTAAAAATGAGTTGTTTCCCTCTTGGAAACTAGATATGCAAAACTAGTTTTGCTATAGCTTTATTAATGATAGCCTGTAAATTAAAGCTCTCTGAGCAGGAAATATATTGGAACAGATCATGTACCAGAGTATTAAAAGCAGACAAATGCTGTGTTAGAGGAGAGGTAATCAGATCTGTAATTTATAAGCCTTTTTGTCTAAATTTTCCCCATATTGCTCAACAGGGCCCTTGGTTTGTGAGTGATAGTGACAGAATATTCAGATACCTGAGGGGATCTTACATGAAGCAATTGTAGGCATGAAGTTCCTGCTGGAGTTAATTTTGTTCCCCTATAATTAGATATGTATGATCTGTATGCAATTGTACAAAGGACAGAAATGATGAGTAACTCCCAAACTAAATTCTGCACAATACAAATATAACTAAACCATTCTGTCATCGTTGTCTCAGAAATCAGTGTAGGATTTGCTGGCTGAACTGTTTCTGAGAGAAGTGGCATGGGTATGGGTTATGTACCTACTGCTTAGGGTAGTTACTTGGTTTAAAGGGATAATGTGGGAAATTCCAAGGGGAGGAAACTCTTTCTTGTGTCATTTATCTCTCTGTCTGCAGTAATACTTAATACACTCTTTATTACAAACTGTAGAAGCAGAGAACTGTGGCACTGCGAGTCCCCCTTCAAACAAACCAGAGATTTCATATTCTTACCTTTTAGCTGAGATTTCACTTGGGGATAAAAGAAATTTGCTTTTAGGTAGAGTTTTATTGCAGCAGCACCACAGAACATTGTGGTTTTTTCAGTGTATTTAAGAAAGATTTGGTTCTCTGTTAAAAACTTGGTTGCCAGAATTCTGTGGTTCTTGATTGAAGCCTGAGATTCTGGGCTGCTTTGTTTGCATCTAAACAGGGATGCCTAATTTTCCAGGTATAATTGATGTAGTCTGTGATGAGAATGGGACACAAGCAAACCTAGGCCAGGTATCCAGAATGTCAGATGGCTTGTTATTTAGCAGGATGATGCCTTGAAAATGAGTAATTTAAGAATTATAATGCATCTAGGTTTTTACCACAGATGTTGCTTAGCTAGAATATTGTATATACGTCATGTTTCTGTTCTTTTTGTTTCTATTTCACATCCAACCCACCCTTCCTCAAGGATTGCTAGGAATGTGTTGCCTCTGTAGGTGATGTTATCCAGCCTCTGGATAAGTCTTTTTTTGGTAATCCTAAACCCTGAGTGAAGAGGAGTTTTCACTGCAATTGAACAGGGATTGATGCAACTCTGAGTGTGACACATCCTCAGTAGGAGGGCCACTCTTCTTTTCCTCTTCCCCACCTGAAAATAGATTTAAACTTCAGAGGCCGGAGTCTCTCAGCAGCTGAACTTTGTGATGCTCAGAAAATTGAGCCTTACAGTAGCATTGACATCCAACAGCTGGTTGGCATTTAAAAATGCTGGATTTGCTGTTGATTATTTTCTTGCTTAAAAGCAGTATTGTTCTGGTTGGAGGGAGGAAAGGCTGTGGACAGAGTGAACTTTTTTTAAGAAAAAAATTATAATATTGCAGTGGCTGTAAAGAACAGGCTCAAGGAGAAGCGGTGACCTTTTACTGCTCATTCTTAGTTGTGGATAAATGTTGTGGTTCCACAACTGTGAGAGATTCACCCTCCTTTTTGAGGTTATTTGAGCTGGGCACCAGGACAGGGGCTGGATTTCTGCCACTTAGGCCTCTTATGTTTATCATATTAATAAACTGGTGTCAAATGTCCTGGGAACGGGTGATGCAGGTTGAAGACCTTTGTTTCAGCCAACAATGGACCTGAATTAGTGTGAATAGGAAAAGCAAATAGGCACTTCCTGTCATATTTTAAGGAATATTTGAGTTTGGGAAGCATGTGTATTAAGAGATGTGAACTAAATGCCCATCATTTGTTTTCTGTCCCTGGTAAAGTGCCCCCTGTGTATGTGTGCATCTCTATTAGTCTTCCTAAATGTGTTTGCAGTACTAATAAAGTGAGGTGGAATCCCATTTGTTTGAATACATTATTTACAGTATTCTTCAGGGGGAAAACTCTAAACCCGTGTAATGAAGATTTAAAAAGGGGAATTGACTTAGCTGTTGCTTTCCTAATCCAGTTTGTTCCTCAAGTGAAAACTTCCAAGGCCTGTTGCAGAGACTAGAAATAGTCTGGATAAAATAAAATAACTGAGTGGTGCCTCAGAGCATCTTGAGGTTGAGCTGCCTTTCACAGAGTGCTGTTACTGTGCTGTTTGTGGTTTTGAGGACAGAGGATGCCTTTAGAGACTCAAGGGAATTCTTGTCAAGTATTAAATAATCCCCTATTATTGAGTTTGAGGTATTTTCAGCTTGTGTTGAGTTGAGAAATGGCTCTGTGTTGAGCTGGTAATGTCCCCACAGTGCAGCGGTGTGCACATGCAATTCCTGGGATAGCAGGATGGGAAGGATCATAGGATGATGGATCAGCTGAGGTGTGTTTGTAAAATACACCCACATTGGTCCTGGTACTACAACAAGGTGGGGCAGATCCCAGAGGATTTGGAAACTGCACCAAGAGCCACAACTGTTTTGGTGCTTCAACTGTGTTTCATTTTTACATCAAGTGATGCTGGAGCCAAGTTAAGCTTTACTAGTTAAATATGCAATGCCTGGGTGTGGGCAGCCCAGTCAGCAGTAATTTCTTGGGGTGTTTGCATTTAATCTGTTGTACGTATATTTATTTTGCTGCTTCTCTGAATGTGCTCAGACTTCGAGTGCCTTCCTCTGTTCTCCCAACTTGATCATGTCCAGCTGAGGGGCAAGGCAACTACTGGGAACTCTGGTTTGCAGCTTCTTGAGAACTGAATTCATTCAATTTATGGTTTCACCTGGTGGAAGAAGGGAATTTGCCTGCTGGTTTCCTGTGCATGTGTTCTGAAAGGAACTGCAGTAATGTCTTGTCTTAAGGTTTAAAAATAGAAAGTAATTAATCAAGGTGAGGAGGGTTAATGGTTTCTGTCCAGAAACCAAACAGCTTTGCATTTGTTTGTATAGGGAGAACATTCTTCTCTCTACTGTTGTTATGAGTTTAATACGAGAGGATTTTTCACAGCAGTGTTTTAAACCCTTATTAATAACTTATTTAGGGTTAAAACTCCAAAACTATTTCATTCTCTTGGCAGATGAAGCGGTTTTGATGGGCCAGTTCAGGGTTGTTCTCAGCTAACTCATCTCAGCCCTGTGGGATTTTTCTGTAGGCTTACAATGAAGTTGGCATAAAAAAGAGTTCCAGGATGCAGTGCCAGATTTGGTGAGCAGAAATAAAAACCTACAAACAGGGCCCAGCCCAGTGGGTACAGTGATTGTGGTACACGTATTGCAAGGTGGATCACAGTTTTAAATCAGTTTAAGGTGTGAAAGTTCCTTCCTGACGCTCACAGTATCTTTCAGTATGAATGCTTTCTTTACACCCAAGATCAAACTTGAGAGCAATTTTGTGTCATTCCCAGTGGTAGGAAGCATGGACCCATTCACATTAGTGCCTGACATCTGTTTTCAGAGTGCTCCCACTCACTGCTGTTTGTCATCTCTTTTCCTCTGCCACCACAGGTGTCTGAGTCCTGTGTGCTGGAGACTGAGTTTCCTACTATAGAGGAGACAGGAAGCCAGTGGTCTGAGGCTTAAATCCATTTCCTTTCTGTTCCAGCAAAGCCCTGTTTAGGGAACTGTTGGAAGTGACAGCTTGTGGAGTCTGTACACACAGGCAGAAATGCAGTGAACTGGCACTTTGGTTGTGGGCTTGACAGCTTTTTGCAAACACAACTGTACTGGCTGGAGATGTGGTTGCCCCTGAGCATGTTCCCTCCTTCCCCCCAGCAAATGTGCTCATCTAATGCCTTCAGTTCAGTCCTAGTGAGTTCTGTTAGCTTGGCAAAATACAAATTGCTTAACAGAACTGAAACGTGTTGGGGGCCTTCACAGAAGTTTAAGGTGTTGCCAATATCAAAGGTGGGGATTAGAACATTCCCTGTAGTAATTTCTGCTACTTCTGAGTGTGCCTAGTTTTGCATGCTTGTTTGTCCTTTTGCTGTGGTCCAGAAATGGACCTTGGGGGGAAATAATTATAAATTTGGTGGTGGAAACTTGACCTGAGTGGAGATGTTGAAAGAGTTGCCCAGTGAGGCACAGCAGTTGTTTGCCAAACAAGAATTAGTGTTTAAATTGTATACGGAGTAGCACGCTAAATTGTAATGTTGAACATAGGTTCTGCTTTCTGTGGATTATTTATATGTTTAATATGTTTTATGTTTATACTTTATATGTTTATATTTCTGTGTTTAAATGAGGAAGTGGCTTCGATAACACAGTTAACTTGAGACCACAGAAAGATTTCTGGATGCTTGAGGAGCTGCTGTTCCAGATGAGAGATTTTCACAGATGGGGATTCTGTTACCTTGTAAGATACTTCATCTATGCATTTGTTACTATCCCAACTTGTTAAAGGTTTTGAGAGTCACTTCTGTGCTAATCCTGTTCTCTGCAGCCCCAGTGCCACCCTCTCACTGTGGCCTGCCAGGCAGGAGCAGCTTTGCTGCATAGGGCAGGTGGATTTGGAGTTGGATTCTGCTTGGAACATTGAGCCCAGTAAAGCTGTTTAGGAGCATTACCAGCCTTATGGCATAAAACTGATGGCAACAAGATTTAAGGCTGCTGTGCTGTCTTACTGCAGTGGGAAGGGAGGGAAGTTTGCTGCTGTTTTCTAGGAAGCCACGAAGCTTAACAAAAAGTGATTTGCATAAATTTGCAAACCCACTAAACAGCATTGTTTTGAACTTTAGTATTGTTGCATTATCTCTAAACCATCTAAGAATGTGTTATAAATGCATCTGTAAGTTCTAAGCCATCCTAATACGTGTAAATCCTATGGAATAGTTGTCTTGGAGCACTGGCTCTTTTCCTTGGCTCCAGTTCCTCCTGCCATTACAAATTCCAGCTCCGGCTTCTGAAGGCTGTTGATAATAGATTGTTCTTGCTGTCATTGCTAATACATGGGTGTGACAGCACAAAGTGATCTCAGAAGGATGTGGCACTTGAGGATACTGAGGTTTGCTTGGCTGTGTAGGAGTAGAGCTTACCTGGGAGCCTGAGGTGAGCAAGGAAGGCAGGGGGCATGTTAATGTGATTGTTTTACTTAGGTGAGTAATTTGTGCAGTATAAACTTGAGGTGTGAAGTTCTACATGCACTCTCTGTTTGGAGAATGGTGTCTCATGGATGTCCCACATTAGCTGGGGATGGAAACAGGGCTGGGAGAGTCTCAACCCTGAAGTGCATCTTCACCAAACAGCACTAAATGCTTCCAGCATTACTTAAATGATGAGGGTTTTTTTCACATGCAGCATCCTGGGGCCTTGGAGCACTTGGAATGAAGGTGCAGGCCTGGGAACAGTCTGTGAATCTTCCTCCCTCTCTGTAGATCTCCCAGGTCTGCACAGACCAACAAACCCAGCCTAATTCCTGTCTGCTGGAGCTGTGTCCTGGGCTCCCGGGTTTGTGCTCTGCCCCTGGCAGGGCCAGCAGCCCTGAGGAGAGTTGGCCAGCCGACAAATTCCCCTCCCTGGTAAGAAGGGCTGGTACTTGGAGAGAACAAGTAACCAGCTGGCTCTGGCAGAGCTTCACAGCATAGGAGGGAGGATTTTTGCCACAAGGGTAACAACCCCTTTCTTACATCTGTATTTCTCTGTGTATTTCTCCATCCCCATCTTTTTGAGAAATTAATTTATTTTTAATGCCCTGTCTGGTAGAGATCTATTTAAAGGCCTTCTGGACCAACTATTGAGCAGTAAATTGAAGAGTAGGAATGCCTTATCCCAGCTGCCTTTGGATTTGTTGCCTAGTCACTTCGGAGAGCCCGAATGAATGCAGGGAATCGCTCTTGCAAGTGAATGAAGAAAAGGGAAATGAAGTCAATAGTAAAACCGGTCATGGTAACTTTAAAGCAGACAATCCTTGTGTTCCCTTCCCCCTCTCCACATGCATAAATTAGGGATGAGGCTGGAATGCAGAGGGTGCTTTCTTTTATACCATCAGCAATAAGCAGTGAATGCCATTTCACTCTTTCCTGGGAGTGTCTAGTTTTGGTACCCTGGGCTGGGAGCTCTTCTCTCTTACAGACATGTATGGTCACTCTTCCTTTATCTTATTTAAACAGCCTTCCTGTTCACTTGGAGATTAACACTTCACTATCTACCTTCACAGATTCGTGCACAATATATCAGGGCTCCTGATAAATGTAGTAAATCCAAGCTGGTGGGATGACTCAGTGCATTGTGGAGCTGCTTAAAATATTTGAAGCCTTGGAAGAGCTTTTGTTTTCTCTCCAGTGTTTTTCATTGTATTTTTTTCCCCAGCACTGAAATATGTAACTCCAAAACAAAGTCATTACTGGAAACAAGAAAGTCCAATCAGAAGTTCCAATTTTCTGTCATTAGTTGTGACTTGACCTGGTTAATGTGATCAAATCACCTTCCTCTATCCTTGAGACGGGTCAGCTGAGGAAGTGAGCCCTGCTTGAGGCCAGTGGATTGTGTTTCCACTCCTCAGGACAGAGGTACCAGCCCAAGCAAGTAATTTTCTCTACATTATGGATGAGATTAGAGTTGCTCCTTTGGAAAATTCCAGAAACAGTATTTTTGATCCACTGGGAGGTGTATAAACAATGAAAGAAGTACCAAAATGTTTTTTAAATACTACAATTCTTTGTTCAGTCCTTGGAAGCATCAGGAGATTGCTCCACTTGTGTAAACACACTGATTTACTTGCTCTCTGCTTAGGCAGCAGATCAACATGATTCCAAAAACTTGCACAGAAACCTTTTAGGTCTGGTGGAATAAAGATGCTCTTTGTTCCAGCCGTGATTGACTTGCTGCTGGAGAGTAGGTGACATGTTTTGCCTACCAAGCATGTTTTATAAGCAGAGTTTATATAAAGTTCATGGTACATTAAAATAGATAGCCTCTTCTCTACTAATAAAATCCCTTTTATTCTATTATTGGAAACAAATTTAATACAGAATTGCTTTTCAGGTTTGTGATGGGCCTTCTGAAACGAAGTCATTGGATTAGAGTATTCTTTGGCTGGTTTGGATTGATGAAGCTGTTTTATTCCCTTGTTCCATGGGCAGTGGTAAAACTTCAGCACAACCCGTGCTGTGGTATTTCAGAGAACTTGCTGTTGCCAGTCCATGGTTCTGCATTCACTGGGGAGTGGGGAAGGTCCCCCAAGTGGGAAAATGTTTTTGAACAGTTGGCACTGAGTTTTTCTTGTTTCAAACATGGTTTTTAACAGGGGAAGGGGCATTTGAGATCTGTTGGATTCCTTTGAACAGTGTAATCTGCCTTTTTTTCATTTGAACTGGTCCCCTTTTCACTGTACTGGCCCAGTGGCCTCAGGGTCTTCCTTGAAGCTTTGAGATAAGTGTCTTTCCCCCTTCCCATTCCCTGTCACCTTGTTTTAGTTCCTTTGGTTCCTCAGATTCGTGTCTCTGTGTCTACCATGGAAAAATTGAGTTGTGCTTGAATCCAGTGAAGTGTCCAGACCTTGCTGGTGGTCCTGGTTTTTGTTAAAACACTTAAAAAGCGAAGACGTCTCATTGAAGCGATCCATAAAAAGCTTAGAGTGGTTGTGAAAATACAGATGATGTGCCGTAGAAAAGGAAACCTTGACTGGGTTGTCACTGCCGTGGCTGGGAGGGCTGTCAGGAGGTTTGGATGACTCCAGGGAAAGGAGGCTCTGCCCTCCTTCCATATGCTGATGGGTCAGGGACCAAAGCCTCTCTTTCCAGTTTGAGATTTTTGGGATCAGTGACTTGGTTTGGCTGTAGAGTTTTGGGGTTTTTTTGAGGTAGGGATACTGCAAAGTTGTGTTTCTGTCTTGGGAGCATTTCCCTCTACCTGCTGCAAAACATTTTCACTCATAAATGGATTTCAGGTTGTGCTAGTGATTCCCACCCTGCCACCCCTTTGTTTTCAGGTCACTGAAAACCATTATTTGGAAGTATTTAGTAGTCTCAGATGTGTTTCTACAACAGTGAGTGCTATAAAGGGATATTTAGGTGGAACTTAAGGACAAGTGTATGGATCTGTGCAAAGAAGTACTTGCAAAGGCTGTAGGACCCCTTAAGCAGTGTGTCCCAAGTTATGCAAGAGGGAGAAGGTGGGTACACTGAGCACAGGTGTTGCAGGTGCACTGCAGGAATGGAGAGCCACATTCGTGTCCTGGTTTTTGGTTTTGTCAGAATTGTGTCTCCATCCTGTGTGTTTGATGTGGCCCTGCCGTGTTTCAAAACCTCAGCACTTGCAGTGTCACTGCATCTTGGTGTCAGAGATGTCTGGAGATGTTTGAGGGCAGGAGAGAGACAAATCTGATGTGCAGAGCCTGGGGAACTGTGGCAGTGTGACAGCAGATAAGGCCGTGTGACCATGGCCTGGGAGGGCTTGGGCATCAGATATGAGGTTAGTGGTTATTTATCTGCTGCTGCTGCAGGGGGAGGAGAGGAGGGCATTGAAATGAACACATCATGTTTCCAGGAGCCGTCGGGGTGGTGACAGTGGAGCTCTGTAGATCCACTTCGCCCTTAAATATCCCTCCCAGTACTCTGGGAAGGGCTCCTTTAGCTCCGTGGGGACAGCGGGAGCAGCTCCGTGTGCGCAGCTCCCACCAGAGCCCTGGAGCGCAAACAGCACGGACACCACGAGCAGGCAGGAGGGCAGCCCGGCCTGGGGATGCTCCTTGTGGTGCTGAAGGACTGAAATAATCCTACAGGAATTACAGTTATCACTGGAGAAGGGAAGGATAAGACTGATATTTTCCTTTTGGCAACGAGGGTGTTAACACAGATGAGAAGCCACAGGCAAATCAGTGCCCTGCGGAACATGAAATGCTTCCTCTGTCACTTCTCCCACACCATTAAATCCACCCAGCTCACCACCAGTGCCTTGATGTCTGGCTCTTTCTTTGGCCAAGGTATGGGAGTGTGATATTCCAAAGGGTGAGTTACTGGATTTGGATGTATGACTGGTGGTTCTGCTCTCCAGTGCTGATTTCTGTTAAATCAGTGTCTCGTCCCTGTTTAGGGACTGCTTAAACAGAAATCATTTCTTCTGCCACTTTGTTAGGACATTTTGGTTTGTCCTTGGAAAAGGAACAATCCAAGATGACTATGTAGAAGGCACATTGGATTTATTGATGAATCTTGAGTTTAAGAACTAATTAATATTTTTCCATTGTGGTTGCTGCTATGGAATGTATTTGGGTTTAATTTAAAATTGATCCAAGTAATTGAAATGCTCTGCATGATGTCCATCGGGCATTGGAGAGTTTTCAGGACCTTGTCACCACTGACTGAGCCTGCTGGACCTTTTGGAGGAGTAGGATGTTGGTGCTGAAAGTTTGTTTGTGCAGTTGAGTCTGTGACAAATCAGGACCTGTATCAGCTAACAATGAGATAACTAGAGAAATTGTTAGCTTTCTGCTGTATATAAGCCTTGTATTGTTAGTAAATACATATATATATGTATATCTCATCTGGCCTGAGAAAATGGAGATTTTATCCCCTAATTTAAGGCTTTTCTGGTTGTTGTTGCTGCCTGTTCTAACCATAAGGCTTTTGACCTTGCAAAACTTTTCAGTGACTTTCACCAGATAAATACCGGGATTAATTTATCCATCTCTTCTTAGATGGATATATAAGATTTTTAAGGCAATTTTTTCTTTGCTCTTTTTTCACATGACACATTGGATCTGCTGATAACTGCTGTATCATCCTCTCTCTTTCAAGACTGTCATAGCTGGTAGTGCTCAGGCTTTATGATTTTCACAATAGTAATTATTCTGTGTACTTCCCACTGCTGAGAGGTGAGTTGCCTTGGTTTTTCTCCAGTTGAGAACTTCCTTAAGGTCTTTTCCCATCAGAGGAGCACAGTGATGTGGTTTGCAATGTGTGGAATAGTTAAATACTCTCTCACTGGCTTTGATTAATTCTTTATGCCCCATTCACCTGTGAAAGGTCCATCTTTAATGCCCTGTCTTCAGCCGAGTGGCTTGCAGCCTTACAGATGGGACATAAATCTCTTCATCTTGTTCAGACACATGACAATGTAGTGTCTGAACTTCCCTACCCGGATACCTTTTGCCCTTAAGTTGTCAAATGTGTACAGAGTCCTTAAGAAAAGATGCTTTGAGAACATGTGGGTAATGATTGTATTCAAGTCTTCTATCTGGAATAATGGGGAAAATCAAGGTAGGAATCTGTACATACACACTTTTCTGTGCGAGTACAGTCGGAAGTAGAGTCATAGGAGAAAATCAGTTCTACAAAGTGATGATAAAACCTTTAAAAACCAAGTAATGTGCAATGCTGAGCCTGTAGCTCTGACATGGTTAACTCTGAGATGCTTTTCAAATGTAAAGTTTAAAAAATTACTGCTGTATTTTTGAGAAAACTATTTGCACTTTGTAATACAAATATCCTTAAAGGAAAGTATGAATTTTCTTTTACACTTATCACAGTTTTCTTGGTCACTTGGTGATTAGAATTATTATTAAGCTGTGGGGTTTGTTTTTGTTTTTCTGCAGCGGATATAATTTCTACAGTAGAATTTAACCATTCTGGGGAGTTGTTAGCAACAGGAGACAAGGGAGGGAGAGTCGTCATCTTTCAGCAGGAGCAGGAGGTGAGTGTTGTCTGTTTACACCCTAAATGTTCTCTGGTCCTACCCATTCCTTTTTTAAAGAAAAGGAGCATGTTTTCATAAAAACCTTTACGCAAAATGCTTGCCTATTTAGAACTGATTAAAATAATGAAATTTAAGAGCAAAAAAAATAATGAGAACTTTGTGACACTGAGGGAAATTATTTAATGTGGTCTGAAGAGTGTTTAAAGTGAAAACCCAGAAGTGGGGGTGGGACACAACAGACCTGGAGGGAGCTGAAGCTGGTTCTTACGGTGATGGCTGTGATGATGATTTCACATTGCACTGCAGCTGGGGAAGTTTAGAAGTTGCCCTTAAGCAAGTGTGTGACACTGACCTCGGATGTCTTTTCCTTTCGGATATCAGTCAGGTGAAATCACAGAGCTGTAGTAGCAGCAGCAAAGGTATCTTATTTTAATCCCATGTTAGAGGTGGGAGGCTGAGCTGGAGTGCCTGGTTTTGAACAAAGGCTGCAGTTAGAAGTTGTTTTGGTTACAATGTGTTCCAGGGAGAGGATAATCCAGGATATTTCAGGGAGATGTCACCTCACTGCCTAGAAGCATCAGGCTGTTACTTGTTCCTTAGTCTTTAATTCAGGTTGAATTCTGAAGGTCCCAAACCCCGGGAGCTCCCCAGTGCCCAGAACAGGTTGGTCTGTGCTGGTTCTGGGATGGGCACCTTCCTGTGGCAGTAAATCCCCTCAGTCAGTGGTGACATCTAGTGGGGGCTGCCCGGCCTCTGCCCAGCTCCTCTGGCACCAACTCCTGAGGCACTTTGTGACTTTTTGTTGTTTTCTTTCTATTTGGTTTTACTGTTTTTAACTCTTTTAGCCTATTCCTTTAAGAATCCTTTAACGTAGCTGAAAGCTGCAGTAGCTTGTGGCCTGTTCTCAGGTGAGCTGTGGTTAAGTGACTCCTTGTTTTTGATGCATAACCCCTGGCTCACATCCTTATGATCAGGGATTCAGGTGGAGGAAGAACTACCTGAGTTGTCAGATTAAATTGCACAGGATTGTTTTTGGCACAATTTGACTTCTCCTGTTCATTCCTTCAACACCCAGGACTTGATTCCCTGGTGCATTAGTAGTTAGTTATGCCACACACACAACTGTGCAGGTTTTATATGGGAAAGTACCTAAAATACAGGCATTTAATTGGGATTTCTGTGCCCCCTTCTGTCCTGCTGCATTCCAGAGCTTTGCAGACCACACCTGCAGGAAGAGAGCACTGCCCCAGTCCAGAGCTGTTCAAACTTGTGTGACTTTACCCCCTGCCAAACTGCTGCCACCTCCGGGCTGGAATGTGGCACCATGACATCACAGCAGCACCAGGCAGGAAGTGAATACATGAATCTGGATCTCACAGAAACTGAGCAGGAATTTGCGTAGGCAGCCTGTAATTACTTGAATTGGAATTTAACATGAGGCACTTGGGCCAACACCTCTTCTTGGTTGGATTTTTTAATTTTTATTTTTTATTTGCGCACCATGCGACTTGAGAGTTTCAATTCTGCTTTTATCCCAAGAATGGGTTTCATGTATGATTTGGTTTATTTATTATTCTGCTCCTGTAGAGTTTTACTAGATTACACACATAGACTGTTTAAGCCTCAATCGTTATGGTAAGTATGGAATTGAAGGAAAGTTCCCTGAATTTCCTAAGGCATTTCCTACAGCACAATGGATTTCCTTTGCATGCAGTGACCCAGCTTCACTTGTTAGTTCTAACTGAGGCTTGGAACAAAGTCCCTTCCGTTCTCCTGGGTGGGAAAGCCTATAAGGGAGAGGTGTGGTACAGAATTCTAGTGCCAGATTTGATTTCCAAGCATTTTGTGCCCTTCCCCTCCCCCCTCCAGCTTATTTTGAAGGGTAAGAATTCCTGACAGCTCTGTGTGAGGAGATGAAGTGTGAGAAAATGATGCAAGGAATGTGACAAATGTGGGCCAGCAAGGGTTGTATCAAGTGTGTTTTGGTGAAGGATGAAAGGAGCAGAGGACATGAGGCACAGGAGAAGGAAGGAACAAAGTCCCCAGTGAAGACCATCTATCACAGCAAAGGCATCTGATGGTGCAGTCTCTGCAGTGGGTGGGACAGGAATAAATCACAGAATTCAGTCTGAAACCATTTCAGGTACCTGTGGTGAGAGCTGTGTTAGAAATGGCTTTGGTTTTCTGTCCTCCATGGGAGGGACCTGCAGGTTCAGTGCAGTGTCAGTGCCTAAAACACAGCTTTTGGAAGGGGCAGCCATGCAAGTCTGGAGGCCTCTCAGTGTTCCAAACCCTTCCACCCTGAGCAGGCAATGGGAGGGGGGGGTGACTCTGAAGTCAGAGATGAATTCAGCAGAGGTGCTGAGGTTTTCTCTCTTCTAGAAGGAGGAAGAAAAGGCTTCTTAAGCAGTTTAGAAGCTCTCAGGGAATGTGGGGATTATAAACTAGAATAGTGGAGCTGCTGGTATAAATTTAGAGGTGACATGTGGGATTTCCATAGTGTGCCTGGAAGGCTGAACATACTCACTGAGTAGATTTGCCATATGTGTGTCTGTAGTAGGGGAAGGAATATTCTCCTTAAAAAAGCAAAGGTGGAAGAAGTAAAGATGAGAGAATGATGAAGGTTTTTGTTTTAAGAAAATGTTTAGGCAGAATACTAGTTCTTATGTTCAGCTGGTTGGAGTTAATAAGAGAACTTGCTGGAGATACAATTCACATGGCCTAGGGGAATTTCTGGAAACTTTAGGAATCAGAGGGTGCTGCAATAACTGTTTCTTCTCTGTTGTTTTCTTAGCCAAAATAGCAGAAACTCTTCTCAAGCTCTTGCAAAAGAGGTTTTCCTGTATTTGTCTATTCTACAGACTTGTTAAAATAAATCCAGTTGTGCCCCAGCAGCCTTACAAACAGTATTCTGTCCATTGCATTCATAACTTGATCATTTAATTCTCTTTTTAGAACAAAACCCAGTCTCACAGTAGGGGAGAATACAATGTTTACAGTACCTTTCAAAGCCATGAACCAGAGTTTGACTACTTGAAAAGTTTAGAAATTGAAGAGAAGATCAACAAAATTAGGTGGTTACCCCAGAAAAATGCTGCTCAGTTTTTATTGTCTACAAATGGTAAGTTACGACTTTATTTTTCATGGTAATGTGTTATTACAGAGATTTGCTGTTAGGATTGGTCTAACCCTCTCCACTTCCAAAAGGCTGGAATCAGGCTGGCTTTAAATGGAAGTGTGTGGGGATGTGGCCCTTCTGGCTTCCCGGGCACGGGTGTCCTACAGCATGGGATGGGGAATTTGGGATTTGGTTTTTTTATAGCACCGTTCAGTACCTTCCTGAGTGTCAGGGCTTACATTACTCATAACAATCCCTGTCCTAACTAAAACTTGCTCTAACTTTTATAAAAAGAACAAACTGTGGAGGAGGTTTTTAAATGCTTTTTATCTTGTCTTGTTTTCCCCAAGCAGCATTTTTGTCTTTTTTGGTGCACGTGGGCGGCCTTGTCTTGTTCAAAGGCATCAGCAGTGACAACTGGTGTCTCTGCTACAGCTCCCATTTTAAACTGTGGCTGTTTCATTTCAGATAAAACAATAAAATTATGGAAAATCAGTGAAAGGGACAAAAGACCAGAGGGTTATAATTTAAAAGAGGAAGATGGACGGTATAGGGATCCTACTACAGTTACAACACTACGGGTGAGTATTCGCTCTGAGCCAGCCACATTCAGGTCCTTCCTTCTCTCCCTGCCCCAGCACAGACCAGCCCGTGGCTCTGTAAATCAGGTCCTTAACTTGTCTGTGATTCCACATGGCCAAAATATTGACTTCTGAGATGCTTTTGAGCTATTTCAGCCAGCTGGGTGTGTTGAAGGACTGATGTTTGTACCCGTGACTGTAAGCTGTTATGTTTGCAGCGTCTGCACCTCACACTTGGCCCGCTGTGTTGCAGGTGCCGGTGTTCAGGCCCATGGACCTCATGGTTGAAGCCAGCCCTCGGAGGATATTTGCCAATGCCCACACATACCACATCAATTCCATCTCCATCAATAGCGATTATGAAACATACTTGTCTGCAGACGACCTGCGGATCAACCTGTGGCACCTAGAAATCACAGACAGGAGTTTTAGTATCTTTTTGCCATTGTTTTGTGTCATGGGAACAGGAAAACTGCTGGATTTTTATGTCCTTTTGGGAGAAGTGTTTCTGTATACTGTTGTTTTTCCATGTTATTTCTCCTTAGTAATTGTAGGGGCTTTTACTTCTGGAAAGCTTGAGAAATCATGGAATGGGTTGGGTTGGAAGGGACCTTAAAGATCATCCCATTCCACCCCCTGCCATAGGCAGGGACACCTTCCACTGGCCCAGGTTGCTCTAACCTGGCCTTGGACACTTCCAGGGATTCAGGGGCAGCCACAGCTTCTCTGGGCAACCTGGGCCAGGTTTTTAATATAAAAATACATTTTATAATGTAGTAGTAGTAAATAGAATTTAATTAGTAATTAGAATTTAAGCAAAATAAAGTTCTATATGAAAAACCTGGGTGATAATCTCTAGCATAGAACTAATTACAGCTGAAGTGGAGCAAAAATGAAGCAGGTTTTTGCTGTTCTAAGAATTAACTTCCAGGTGATACAGAACGTGATGTTACCATCTTGCCTTTTAGACAAATTGTGTGACTCAATTTTAGCTTTTATCCAGTTGGTGCCTGGGTGCCCCAGGCTTCAGATAACATTGCTGAATGCATTTAAAGCTGGCAAATACCTTGCGGAAGGCGTTCCCTGTGAAAGACAGAGGCGATTCCTTAGCGAGCCGCTGCAGACATTGTAGACATCAAGCCTGCCAACATGGAGGAGCTCACGGAGGTGATCACGGCCGCCGAGTTCCACCCCAACAGCTGCAGCACCTTCGTGTACAGCAGCAGCAAAGGCACCATCCGCCTCTGCGACATGCGGGCGGCGGCGCTCTGTGACAGACACTCGAAGTGTGAGTTCTGCCTCCTGTGCTCTTGGCTGGAGCCAAGTGCTCAGTGAGAAGATGGGAAACGCTGCTGTGGGTGTGTTTGGGTTGGATATCTGGGGTATATTGAACAGACCTAAAGCTGAAAATCAAACCTCTGCCGACCCTGGAGTTGGGTAAGAAAGGACAGGATGTGGCGCTTGGTGCCATGGTCTGGTAGGCAAGGTGGTGTTGGGTCAGAGGTTGGACTTGATGATCTCAGATTTCCAACCTACTTGATTCCGTGAATAAATGTTACACTTAGATTGTATTTTGCTGAAGTAGCGAATAAAATGAGTAGCAGCTTCAGCTGGGAATGGCTTTCTCCACACTCCAGGGTCAGATACCATTTGGTCTGTGTTAATGCTGGAAATCTTACACGAATGAATGAAGATTGCACATCACATATCAGCAAGTCATTTGCTTATTTAGAGCCTGACCTTGATATGTAAAATGAATTTCAGAATATGGGTTTCTCCTTGAAAACTGTTTTATATAACACAGAATCACCCAGTGTGGAAAGCTTGTTGAGAAAATGTTAATCTAATTTGGTGTATCTTGAATTGAAGAGACACAAACTTACTCTTGAAATGCCTATCTTATTTTTACACAGTGTTTGAAGAACCAGAAGATCCTAGCAACAGATCATTTTTCTCTGAAATCATCTCATCCATATCCGATGTCAAATTTAGCCATAGTGGTCGATACATGATGACTAGAGATTACCTGTCAGTGAAGATCTGGGATTTAAATATGGAAAACAGACCTGTGGAAACATACCAGGTATTGGGTGAAGATCATGTAGGCTGGAAATGAATACCTTGAAAGAGGCTGAGTCTTACTGATGGTCTGGATGTGACAAAGTCCCATTTTTGTGTGTGGATCCAGGCAGAGCATCCCTGAGATCTGGAGGTCCCACAGCCCTGCAGAAGGGTCTCGGGACGTGCAGGGTGATGGCAGAGCCCAGACCTGTGTTTGGGGTTGACAAGGCCTCCCCCTCCCACAGTGGAACTGTGGAGGGCTGCTCTGCAGCTGTGGGGGCCATGACAAGTCCCCAGCTGACTTCATGTTCCCTTTTATTTCCTGGACAGAACAGGAGGGGAAACATTTCCTTTGCAGAAACTGTTTGTAGCCGGTCTGTTTTATTAGTTTACTGATTTATTTTTTATTTGAGTTCTTGTGAGCAGCCTGGGGTTGCTGCCTCACTGCTCCTGGAGCAGGCCCTGGGCAGGGTGTCTTACAGGGGTGTGAGCCCAGCCCTCAGTGGTTTGTGTCCCACTCTCCTGCAGGTGCACGAATACCTCAGAAGTAAACTCTGCTCCCTGTATGAGAACGATTGCATTTTTGACAAATTCGAGTGCTGTTGGAATGGCTTGGACAGGCAAGTGGAATTCTTCTCTGTATTGCATTGAAGATCTTTCCAGGTTGTTCTTGAAACAGGCAACTAAGAAACTAAGTGTATTTGTCTTCCTAGAAACTGATCTAGAATAAGGAGCTGTAAGTGATTAGCACAGATTAGATAATGCTGCTTGGTCCTGAACTGCATGCAGCTTTTAGCTTTTATTTGTGTTTTAGTGACTTTCAGTTTGTGTTTTAATGACACGTTTTAGGGTGTCACTAAAATCACGTGGCTAAAATGCTGCTGTGTTTGGCTCTTGCTGGATCTCTTCCCTGTATGAGCAGCAAATTGAATGATGACATTTGAGGTGCTTAAATAAGAGTGGGCACTTTAAAGGGCCCAGGGAAGGAAAAAAAAGATATTTTTATAAACATTCCAGTGCCTTTAGCTGTATTATATATAACAACTAATAATAATAATATGTTATAAAGTAATGTCATACAGGTATTTTTATATAATAGAAAGTGTTTTAATTATATATATAAAATTAACTATAATTTTANTTGTGTTCGTATTAATCTTTAATATTATTAATATTTAATAGTGGTATTTAATGTTGATAAAATATATTATATGGTGTAATGAAAACAATATATAGATGTATACTTGTATATAATGTGAAATGTTTGAATTATATAATTTTAATATGATTTTTAAATTATATGGTATGTATTACCTACGATAGGATATGATAGACAAATATAAAACACATCAATAACTGTGAAATGTGTATTGGACCACTCCTGTGGCTGTGTCAGGTGTGGGTGGGCTGTGCCCCCTGTGCGCCCCGAGGGGTAACCACGTGGGGACCCCAACCAGGGCCGGCGTTCCAGCTGACTCGCTCCTTTCTCTCTCCCTGCCTCCCTGCCTCCCTCCCGGTGCAGCATCGTCATGACAGGCTCCTACAACAACTTCTTCAGGATGTTCGACAGGAACACGAAGCGGGACGTGACCCTGGAGGCGTCGCGGGAGAACAACAAGCCGCGCACGGTGCTGAAGCCACGCAAGGTGTGCGCGAGCGGCAAGAGGAAGAAGGACGAGATCAGCGTCGACAGCTTGGACTTCAACAAGAAGATCCTGCACACGGCCTGGCACCCCAAGGAGAACATCATCGCCGTAGCCACCACAAACAACTTGTATATATTTCAAGACAAGATGAATTAGGGTTGGCATTCCTAACCGAAGAGTCACTTCCTGCATAGTTGAAATAGTTGAATCTAGCATTTGTACCTGTAACGAAAGCGAGTGAGGTCCATTATGGCACCCCTTNAAATTAACTATAATTTTAAATATAATTTAAGTTATATATTGCTTATAAAATATAAAAATAATTATAATGTAATGCATAATGTATATAATTGTTATACATGTAATATGATATGTATAATACAGAATTGTGTTCGTATTAATCTTTAATATTATTAATATTTAATAGTGGTATTTAATGTTGATAAAATATATTATATGGTGTAATGAAAACAATATATAGATGTATACTTGTATATAATGTGAAATGTTTGAATTATATAATTTTAATATGATTTTTAAATTATATGGTATGTATTACCTACGATAGGATATGATAGACAAATATAAAACACATCAATAACTGTGAAATGTGTATTGGACCACTCCTGTGGCTGTGTCAGGTGTGGGTGGGCTGTGCCCCCTGTGCGCCCCGAGGGGTAACCACGTGGGGACCCCAACCAGGGCCGGCGTTCCAGCTGACTCGCTCCTTTCTCTCTCCCTGCCTCCCTGCCTCCCTCCCGGTGCAGCATCGTCATGACAGGCTCCTACAACAACTTCTTCAGGATGTTCGACAGGAACACGAAGCGGGACGTGACCCTGGAGGCGTCGCGGGAGAACAACAAGCCGCGCACGGTGCTGAAGCCACGCAAGGTGTGCGCGAGCGGCAAGAGGAAGAAGGACGAGATCAGCGTCGACAGCTTGGACTTCAACAAGAAGATCCTGCACACGGCCTGGCACCCCAAGGAGAACATCATCGCCGTAGCCACCACAAACAACTTGTATATATTTCAAGACAAGATGAATTAGGGTTGGCATTCCTAACCGAAGAGTCACTTCCTGCATAGTTGAAATAGTTGAATCTAGCATTTGTACCTGTAACGAAAGCGAGTGAGGTCCATTATGGCACCCCTTTCCAGTGTTTAAAAATGTGCCATATGACAACACACTTTTATAGCTCCATGGAGAAGGCTCTGTGGCTCTGTTGTCTCCATGCCTGCTAGCCATTTAGGTGAGGATAGGGCACTTTTTAATTTAAATGACTACTTGCACCATCTTGCCTAATGGACTAGACTGGACTGTCTCAACATCGGTTTACTCCACTTTTTATGCCTTCCATTGTGATGACATCAGACACAGGGAAAGCCTTCAAACATGCTATGGGATTTAATTGTGTAACCTCATTACTGTATCATTCGTGGCCCCTTTTTTTATTAAATACAGCTCATTCTTGCTGTGGCTTGTAGCATTCCTCCTTCTGGCCTCTGGACTCCCCCTTTCCCTCGTTCCCCTCCACCTCGCCTTGGTGGTGGTGTATAGAAAAAACAAAATAAAGCACATAAAATGGGTCCGTTTGGGGTCAGTGGTAAAGGGGGGCTCTGTTGCAACAAATGTTTCAATAAACAGTTGACTGTAATCACTCCTTGCCATGTCTGGCACCAAAAAAAAGAGAAAATAAGAAAAAAAAAAAAAGAAAAAAAGAAAAAACAACAAAAAACTACTGAATAAAAGTGACAAAGAATGGAGAATCTGTTTTCTTTTTTTTTTTTTAATCTACCTCTTTATACAAATATTCTGTGTTTTACCTTAGATGCATGAAAATAAAATGATGTTTTTTGTAATGATTTTAACCAGTATTAATTATTTTTCCTGGGAACGAAGAGAGGGAGGGATTTCACAGGTACCTGCATTGACTCCTGAGTGAGCACCAGCCAGTGTGTGACCACCTCCACCTCGGTACCAGCACCTGCTGTCAGGGGTTTGAGCTGAGCCCTCAGTTCCTGTTCCAGTGTCCGTGAAGGCTCTTTTTTAAACTGAATGGGAATAGAATCTTCAGGTTTTAAAATCTATTCTGTGGGACTGATGTCTTAATGTTTCGTTTTGTCCTGGTTTCTTTGATGCCTTGTTTGAGGCCAAAATACCTTTAATGCCTTGTTTAGAGCACCGAGTTCCCCCATGGCTTTGTGAGGAGTTGTCTGAGCTCGTGTGTGGCCATGGGATGTTCTGTAGTGCCAGCACCACGTGGTTCTTAGCTCATGACTGCACTGCATTCTGCTGCTCCATTTTCTGTATTTTATTGCTATAACTGAGTGGAAATGTAGTTTTACCCATGCAAGTGTTGCTTGTGGCTTTGTGAAGCTCCTGCACTTACAGAAGTGTTTGCGGGTGCAGCGATGGCAACACGTGGGTGCAGGGGCTGCATGAAATCAGTGTTCGTAGCCACGTGAGAGTTGAAACTCTTCAGCACCTAAGGCTTATCCAAAGATGAACTACATCCTGATGCTTTATAAGGCTCATGAGTTTTTATCTCCAGATATTTTTGCTGATTGTGCTTTTAGTTGTACTCATCCCTTATGGAAATGTTCAGTGATTTGAAGTCGTAGTGAACTTACCTTGGCTGGAAGAATTTTCACTTTTCAGTTACCTATATTTAATTATTTCTGTAGCTTGGTTAGAGGTAGTTATTAAAATGCCTTTATGATTTGATCAACTGAGATACTGTTTCTGCTGTAAAATTCTGTCTGGGTTAGAGGTTGTTAACAAGACTACTCTTGCAGTCACACTTTAATTTCTCAAAGTCCTTGTGCAGTGGTTTGAAAATGTAAAAATTCTAATATTTATTAATCTGGTTCTCTTGAATACAGTATTTGTCTTGTGCCATGCATGCCTGACCATGAGCCTTTGTAAGGACTTTACCTTCTTTCTCACCTGTCAGCCTTGTAAAAACAATTTACCTGCCCCAGGGACAGCAGCTGTTTGCCAGTGGGTGAATAAACTTGTGGGCCCGACTGCATGTGACTAATTTTACTCCAACAACCAGACTTACTAATAGTTAAGGAAACAACTCCTTGAGTAACGTTAGTCATGTGTACAGGTGTCCACAGGCTGAGGTTTATTCTCTATCTTATCAGCAGGTTGAGGAGGTGATTTGATGCTTTCCAATCAGAGCTGGTACAATTCAGCTGTCCTGTGCCGGGTGTGAGTTTAAAGATGCTGGTTTGGGAGGAGGAGGGTCATGGCATTAAAGCAGCTGCTCCTGAGCTGCCAAAGGATGCCCTGAGATGGTTCTTGGCACAGATGGAGCACGTGGGGAAGGCACAGAGGGAGCAGGTGCATTCACCTTGAGCAATACTCCTCTGGGACCTCAGCCGGGCCTTCTGGGATGGTTTAAAGGGTGGCCTGGGAAGGGCTTTGGGGTTGTTGGTGGCATGTCACCTGAGGTTTGGTTTACCATCACCAGAAAGGATCCTGCCTGCGGTGTCACAACATCCAGCTAGAGAGTTCTCTAAGCACACTGTCCACTGAAACATGCTGTAAATCGTCTATTTTATTAATAAAAGTATGCAGAGAATACACTTTGTCAGGATGCTTTTTATCCCCTCTCCTGTCCCTCTCCTTTTCTCTGTGACAGGTAGTTTTGAACTGATGGTCTGATGGTCCCTCCCTGTGCCTGTGGGACGGTGCCCCCTGTTCTTGTCCCAGATTCTGGGTCACTGCCGTCTGCTTCCTTTGTCATTTCCCTGCTGGAAGTGCCTGGAAAACAGGCTGGATTTGCAGCAGCACCTGCTTTCCTACTGCTCTGTTGAGACAGGACTGAGCATTTATTATTTAAATTCATATTTTATTATCAGCCTCATTGGAAAAAAACCAGGAACTGCTGACAAGCACAAACCTATAGTGTTCCCCCTCTTGGAGAGGGGCTGCTGGATAATGGCATAGCAGTATTTTAATGTTTGGGGGTTTTTATTGTCATCCTGGGTTTGGATAGAACAGAACTGGGAAGTAATTTCCTGTGTGCTGCTCTTCAGCTCTTCCCCTCAGGCTGTAGAGGTGTAAAACCTCCCGACTCACATCAAACGCTCCTTGTATTGATTAAAAGGTGCCTCCTTCTGCCCTTTCCCATGGAATTGGCTGCTTACAGGGAAGGGCTGGGGTGTGGGAGAGAGGCTGCTGTGTAATCACTCTGGGTGTCTGGAGCTGCTCGTCCGTGTTTGCTCTTGGCAAACATCTTATTTAACCTGGTTTGGGCTTGTAAAAATGAGCTGGGGCTGGAACAAAACCAGTGTTTGACTCTGCTGGGATACAGCTGGGACAAGAAAAATTGCATGTCATTTCTCCACACGCTGATTTTTTTTCCCTTGAATTTTAATAACCCCATCCTTTGCAAACAGGAAAACAGGGTTTTTCTGATGGTTTTCTGTGCCCGGGGATCTCCACTAGGAGGCAAAACATGACTAAACAGAGGTGGAGGCTTCACAAATGCGAGGGCTCACAGTGAGGTGTGGCCACTGCCCCTCGGAGTCCCCTCCGAATGAACACTGATATAAAATACCAAACAGAAGCGAATGGAAACCACGAGAGAAGCATTTCCCAAGTGAATCAGCACAGCAGAAAGAATCCAGGTGAGCTGAGCAGGGCAAAGAGCCCTTGTGCTGCTGGGGTGCAACAGGCTGGCATTTAGAAGTACCAAAATAAGAATGTAAAAGTAATAATGGCATGTTTAAGACTTCATAATTCCAGAATGGTTTGGGTTGGAAGGGACCTTAAATTCCATCGAGTTCCACTCCGTGCCATGGCAGGGACACCTCCCACTAGCCCAGGTTGCTCCAACCCGGTCTTGGACACTGCCAGGGATGGGGCAGCCACAGCTTCTCCTCTTTATTTAACTTGCTTCAGACATTTAGAACACCCTGGAACTATGAGATAAAACAGTGGGATCAGCTTGGCTCAGCTCTTTGAGGTAAATCAACTGTCTTAATACTTGTTTGATTTCAATCAACTTAAAGGCTTTTTCGGAAAGAAAACCTTTTTTTATTGCACTTCAGTACAAAAGCCTTTCCAAAGAATTTATGGCTATTGTTTCTCTTCTATTAACATGTGGTTTTCTGTCCCTCCGACCCTGCTATTGTCACAGCATTTTTCATCCAACGATTCAAATTACTTTACAAACATCAATTACATCACTGAAATGCCTGAAGGAACCTGTGCAGTGGTTCAGGCACAGGACTCAAAGTCAGGCCCTGTGAATGCTATTCCTGGCCCTGCGTTGACTCACTCTATAATCTTGATCAATTTATTTCTGACTCAGAAATTTTAATAGTCCCACTTGACTGATAAATATTCATGCCACAAGCATTGTGGCAAAGCGGTTCCTGAGTGAGGGAGGTGACAAATCCTGGTGTTGGCCGGTGATTTTGGGGCTGCAAATGGGCTCGGGTTCCCTGGGCAGGTTTTCCATTGAAAACCGTAAGTAGCTCATTGTTCTGCCCCAGTCTCGGGTCTGCCTGTGGCCCTTCCACCTGGAAGCAGGTTTTAGTACATGACCTTAATTACTGCTTGCTTTTTACTACACCTAGCTCGTTCTCTCCCAGGGCTGTCCCAGAGGCATCCAGGTTTTCCACAGGATCAGATATTTTGTTGTCACTCAGAGCGTGGGGTTGGATTCGGAAGAACTGTCAGAGTTACAAAAGGTGCATTTCAAAGGTCCAACATTAGATGAATAGAAGAGAAAAAGAAGATAAAAAGAAGACAGAAACCACTTGAAACGGATATTCTAGAGTGTGATAGCTGTGCGTACAGGCTTTTTCTCCAGCTTGAAATACTCCTGACACAGAAATAAAGTGATTTCTTTGCATGTGTAATGGGGAGACAACAGAGAACACTAATGGAGTTGTACCTGTGTGGCTCCAGTCTGACTGTTGCTGGTGCACAATCCCTACAGGGGGTACAGTAATGTAAAAACCCACAATTTATATTCTCCTGGCTGCTGAGGGGAGGAGTTTATGGTATAAAAGGTTCCTTTTCAGCTGTTGGAAGCAAAATGCTCCTATAGAGAGAGAGGGGTGTGTGTGTGTGTGTGTGTGTGTGTATGTGAGATGGGACTTGTCACAAAGCTCCACTGCAAAGACTCACGGCCTCCAAATAAACCTTAAAGTTGATGTCAAACAGAACGAAGCAAATGATTCCTCGAGCGTGAAAGCAAATTGAATAATTGGTTTCTAAGTTACTCTTTCTGGTTCTCTTGGTTAGAGAATGCAGGGACAAAGGAGACGAGAAGCAGGAGAATCTTGCTCAGTGCCACACCAAGTGTCCCTCACCTGCCTGATTTTCAACTTAAACCTGTCTCTTGAAATCAGTAATCTTAGAAAAACCTTATTTTCTGTATCCGCTCATGTCACAACAGCTGCTTGAGTGGGGAATTGGTGCTGAAGAGACTTGAGGAACACCCGGAGCAACCTCAGCAGGGCCAGGCAGGCACAGTGCCTGCATTTTAAAGCCTCTTCCGTGGGAATTCAAATGTATCTCTGCGTTTTAAGGTCCGTTCCATGGAAATTCAAATATATTGCTGCATTTTAAGGTCTGTTCCATGGACTGAGGGGGCTCAGATGGAGAAAAGGGGGCTCGGGGGGGGCAGTTCAAATGTTGCCCCTCAGCAAACCTCCCGAGGTTGTCTTTTCATCTTCTCACCGAAAGCAAGCTGGTGCTCGCCCCCAGTTTTGCCTTTTGTAGTTATTTTATTTCATCCCTGTCGGGGAAAGGCCCAGTTTTGGTCCCAGCACTGCCACCTCGATGTTTGTCACTGATTCCAAACCAGCCTTGCTTGGGGGTGGCTGGTGTGCTCAACACATCATTCCGGGGGGGTATTAATGTTGAAAAACAGGAGTTTGGCGTGGCTGAAATGTATTTTGTGGATCTCAGGGCTGGGGAGGGCAATGGCCTGTGCTGGCACCGGGGGCAGAACTGGATCAATTTAGGGAGGACATTGAGGGGCTGCAGCAGCAGGGAAGGGTCTGGAGAACTCCTGAGGGGGCTCAGATGGAGAAAAGGGGGCTCGGGGGGAAACCTTTTCCTTCTCCCCAACTCCCTGACTGGAGGGAACAAGGAATGGCCTCAGGCTGTGCCAGGGGAGGGTCAGCTTGGACACCAAGAGGGATTTCCTCATGGAAAAGGCACTGAGGCCTTGGAAGGGGCTGCACGAGGAGGTTTGGAGTCCTGGGATCTGTTTGGTGGTCCCAGTGCGTGTTTGATGGCTCCGAGGTGTGTTTGGTGCTCCCGGGGTGTGTTTGGTGGTCCCGGGATGTGTTTGATGGTCCCGGGGTGTGTTTGATGGTCCCGAGGTGTGTTTGGTGGTCCCGAGGTGTGTTTGGTGGTCCTGGGATGTGTTTGGTGGTCCTGGGGTGTGTTTGGTGGTCCTGGGATGTGTTTGGTGGTCCCAGGGTGTGTTTAGTGGTCCCAGTGCGTCTTTGATGGCTCCGAGGTGTGTTTGGCAGTCCCGGGGTGTGTTTGGTGGTCTCGGAGTGTTTTTGGCAGTCCCGGGGTGTGTTTGGTGGTCTCAGAGTGTGTTTGGTGCTCCCGGG
>VWZG01008640.1:587700-619638 GCA_013396735.1 Grallaria varia
GGTGTGTTTGGCGCTCCCCCCAGCTCCTTCCCCCCTCAGTAACTCCGCATTTTCAGCGCCCGCCCCCAGCCCGGCCCCGCCGCCCTCACAGCGCTCCCGGCCGGCCCCCCGTGCGCACGCGCGGGACGTGCGCGCCGCGGGGTCGCGTCATGGAGGCGGCGGGGCGGTGGCGGCGCCTGCGCAGTGCGGCGGAGCGGGCGGGCCCGGAACCGCCGCCCGCGGGGTGTTGTTGTTGCCCCAGCGGCGCCTCAGTCGCCTCCCGCCGCTCCGCCGCCATGTCCGGCCCTCGGGACCCGCCGCGGCGCCGCAGCAGCGGCAGCAGCAACAACAACAACAACAGCAGCAGCAGCACCGTGCCTTCCGAGGCGGCGCAGGGCGAGCCGGGGCTCAACAGTGAGTGCGGGCAGGGGGCGGCAGTGCGGACAGGCCCGGCTGAGGGCTCGGCAGCGACTGCGGGCACGGCCCGCCGGGGCCTGAGGGGCCGCGACCCCCGCGCCGCCCGACCCGCCGGAGGCCAATGGACGGCGGCGCTGCGGGTATAAAAGGCTCTGCGGCTGCGGGTGGTGGGCCGTACGGAGCGACCCGCTCCCGGTGCGTGAGGGCCGAGCAGGGCTGGGCCGTGAGGGGTTACTGAGGGAGAACCGGTGGGTCCGGCGGGCTGCGGGGGAGCGGAGGGGCCGCCTGGGGTGCCCAAAGCGCCTCCCGGTTGCGGGTCTTTCCTCTGAGGGGCAGCGAGTCCCCCGGTAACGGGCCGGGCCCCGCCGGGGGCACAGGGAGTTGATCCGCGCCGCGAGGATGGGGATACAGCGGGGCAGGGGGAGGAGCGGCGGTGGGGATGAGTTTATCCAGGAGCTGAGTCAATAGCATTGACGTGAGCTATTCCCCTCTATATCCGGCGTCTCTGTCAGCTGCTCTTTTGTTCCCGGGATAGCTCCAGTGAGGCACGCCGTGTGGGCTCTGGAACTCGGTTGGCAGAGTTTTAAACGGCTCCTTCCGCGTGTCCTTTTATCTGATTATTGAGAATACTGCACTTCAAGAGGTGAATAAATGGCATTAATGATTAACTGTTACCCCCATGGTTTACAATGAAGTTTAGCTGACCACGAAATATATTGGTTGGTTGATCTCCCGTAACTCAATGGGAGTTGTACGAACGGGCAATAAACTGTACCCATTCCATTGCTGTGGTAACGCTACATCTTGTGATAACCGTGCCAGCTTAAACAGTGTTACCCGAGTCAACAGGTATTCTGGCAGATTATTCAGGCCTGTTATACTTAAATAACAATTACTCTGTCAAAGTTGCGACATGCCCGGTGCCTGACTCAGCACCTGCTGTAGGAATTGCTGTATTTGCTGCTTCTGTTTCCATGTTTCCCTTGTGCCGTCTGTGGGACACGTGAAGCTGCTGGAGAGAGGAGCAGCGGGGCTGGGTCTGCCCACCTCGGTCTTGCTGCTGGGTCAGCATCAGGAGTGACCCAGCTCAGAGATCACTGGAGGGCTGAGCACAAGGTATGAGAGGAAATGTGTGTCAGTCTGTGCTCCGGGAACAAAACCAGTGCCCCCCGGAGCCCCAGGCAGGCTTAGGCTGCTTTCAGATGTTCAGTCACCGCACAATGCTTTGGTGGCAGAGGTGCATTTGCTGCCATTATCTCAGCTTTGCAGTGACCCTTTTCAGGCTAATGAGCTCAGACACCTATTCATTTTGTGCTCCGTGTCGTGTCGTTTGTGCACGTTGTTCGCCTTTTATTCAAAGATCTCTTAGCACTTGGAAGGCAGGGAATAAAACTGATAACCTGTGTTTTGTTGTGTTCACAGAGGGAGTGAGGGGGAAAACTTGCTAGTTCTGGGAGTTGTAGGTGCTTCCTAGATTTTAATTATTATAAAGCTCCATTACATATTGACAAAAAGAAGAAATCCCATCTTAGCCCATCTAGCTCCGTCATGGAAAATCTGCTTAATAATTACCATTATGGGAATCTGGTTGGCTTCCTTTCCGTATCTTTTTTTTTTGTTTCTTTATTTTTTGTTAATGTTCTACTTAGTTGTAAAAGTTCTATTTGTAAGTTTATTCAGGTTGACCATGCATCAGACTTCTTGTGAGCTGATCCTTTGGAGTATTTTTATATCTTTAAAATGTATACAGGTATATAATATACTGCCTTTGATATCTCCACCCCACTCACCCAAGTGAAATCACAGAGTGGATAAACACAGTGAGACCCATCTTCCCCAATGTGTTTGGCTCCTCTCGTTTAAAGAGTCCCCCAGTTGCAGAAAAACATGGAATTAACTCAGTGTCTATCAGTTCATAGTGAAATAATTAGCCATTAGAGCCCAGACAAAATTCAAACAAATTTGGAGAAAAGTATCATTTATGTAAGAAGTTGTTTGGTTTTTTTTTCCTCCAGAGAGTGTGTATGTGATTTGTGAAGGGAGGAGGTGTTTCTTAATTCTACCACATTACCTGTTTTACTATCAAGTAGAAATGTGGTGAAATTAAAGAGTTCTCACGTGGGTGATTAATGTAACTTCCTTAGTTCTGAAAAAAGCTTGGGGCAAAAGCTGCCCTCTGTTATTTATTTGGGCTGTTTATTCTCAAATACGTTCATGTCCATCCTTTTAAAGAATCAGGGATTTGTGTCCCTCTAATGAGCTTTTGGAGCTGGTGGGGCTCTCTGGCTCCCTCTCCCAAACCGGTTGAGTGCCAGTGGGAGTAGGAGCATGTTTGAGCTTGATGTCAGATTGTGCTTCCTTGACTGCCTTTTGAGTCATTCCCAGTGAGGTCAGCCGGGAACGTGCTGCTCCTCATGTCAGCTCCTGCTGCTCCCTGGCACTCTTTACTCACAGGGTAATTTGGGTTTTCTTTCTACTACGGCCATGGTGTGTTTTAGATAAAGGCAGGGTTTGTCAGACTGGCATAAATTTATAAAGAGTTCATTTGTGCATGAGCTGAAGGGCTGTGGAGGGGCTGAAGAGCTGCGTAGCAGAGTAACCACTTCTGATCACTTCCATTGTCTGTTTTTCACATTATTTGTCACTCACTGCTAATTTTTAATCATAGATGGCTTTGCAGACCCTGAGCCTTTCAATTCTCTGCCCCAACTTGTGGAATGTAGAGCATTTTGACCAGCTGCAGTTGCCACCTGATTTTCTGTATGTGTGAAAGAGTTTTATTGCTGTGAAGGTACAAATCAACCTTCCTGATTCCCCTTACAGTTTGGCCTTTTTATTTTGAACTTCATACACCAGCCATAGTCATGAATCTGGAATAACGTGGTCTCTGGGTGATGCTGACTGGGCAAAGCTGCCTCTTCCCAGTTAACACTTGGTTATCTGAAAAGCTCAGAGTGTGACTGTGCATCCCAAAATTCTTTGTGAGTGCAACCTGGGGAAACCAAGCTGTGAACCTCCAGAGCATGATGCTTCCAACAGTCATCAGTGTGATGGCATCAGGAGGAATTGGTGCTAAGGATAAACTCTGCTCTGGCTTCACCAAATCAAGTTGGAAATAGGCTTGTTGTGACAGGCATCCCTTCCTGTGTCACTTGTAAAGCTCCCAGAAACAAAACTGTGCTGTAAGAAGTAAGTGCAGATACTCTCATGTGCATTTCTGAAGTCAAAAATCAATGTTAGAGCTTAGAACTTGTACAAATAATGATTAAAAAGTAGTTTCAGGTGTTGTACCTGCGTCTTTAGGCTTCTTTTCTTGATGGTTTTTACCTCAGTGGTGAAGATTTCCAAACTAAAAAATAAACCCAAATACAAAAAAAACCTTGAAAGCACCTGCCTTCAGGTGGCATAAATTGAATTACACAGGAGTTGTGATGACATAATGAAATCGTTAATTGACTGACTAGAGAAATAATGTTCTGTTGACAGCAGAATGCTTTTACGAAATTGGAGGTCTTTCCCTCTGTATCGTGGTTGGTAAAGTGGTGGCTGAAAGGTCAAATGATTCTTAAAGAGAAGGTTGGAATTGTCATTGGATAGGGAATGTATTTAAATATTTGGAATATATAGAGCAGTACAAGTCTGTTCTATCTTTACCCCTCAGGACATTAAATAGTGTGTTTATAAATTAAGAATATTTATAAAACATGTTGGTTTCCAGTTGAAACATATCACCAATGCATGCCTATAGTCTTGCATTTCGTTTATCTGCACGTAAATACAAATGAAGACATTTAAAAGTAAAAATCTCAACTCAACTACGGAATATGTGAACTTTTTAACAGCTTCTGGTTATCCATGATACACTCCTGTTCTGTTGAATCTCGGTGTATGCATGGATGTCCCATAGATACAACTGAAAGAAAAATCAGGGATGGATTGAGGGCCTTTGGAAGCAGAGGAAGGAGAACACAAAGCTGCACCTGGGGGAGTTTTGTAATCAAGGGCATGGGGATGAAAATGTAGTGATGGAAAGGAATGTAGACATAATTGAGGGATATGGAGATAATTGAAGCTCCAAAAACTGTGGCTGTTGAAAGTATTACAAGCTGAGGAGAGAGGGGTCATCTTACTGACCTGCTCCAGAAGTTGGTAGCAAGAAAACAGCTTTTTGGAATGTTTTTGTTGATGAAAGAAGAAACACATCCCTCTTGTCTGGCACATGTTGATGAGCTTGGAGGGCAGTGTGTGTTATCTGAGCGCAGCACAAGCGTGTTTTCCTCTGTGTGTCGGTGATAAAGCAAAGCTGGGTTCGGTTAATGAGGTGGGGCTCTTAATGAGGTGCTGTCTGGTGGCCCGCAGGTTCCTGGGTGGAGCTGCAGATGAACGGGAACGGCAATGGGAATGACAACGGAAATGGGAAGAATGGGGGCTTGGAACATGTCCCGTCCTCCTCCTCCATCCACAACGGGGACATGGAGAAGATCCTGCTGGACGCCCAGCACGAGTCGGGGCAGAGCAGCTCAAGAGGTAGTTCCCACTGTGACAGGTAAAGGAGTGTTTGCTGCTCCTCCAGCACTTCCTGGCCCTTTTATCCTGTGCATGCAAAGCTTGTTGTGCTCCAGTATTTGGAGGAGTTGCTGGTTTGTGATAACTCTGGGATGTTTCCACCTCCACAAAAAGAGGTTTGATTCAAAATACCGGCAGTGTTCTCTAACAGCACTAAGGGATTTATGTATTTTCTCTGTATGTTGACGTTTTGGGCAGTGCTTTCTTTCTTTCAGTGGAGTGATGGTCTGTTGAGAAAGGTAGGATTATAAATAGAAAGAAAAACCTGAAAAGATGGGGGTTTTGGAAGACTTTAATAATGGGATTTAGAATCTGAAGGGTGGTGTAGTCTGTAACTCAGTAATGTGCATGTGGAAATGATTCAGCTGAGACTTACCTACACTAATGATTCTTTAGTTGACAAAATGGCATAATGAAATCAATTTTTCTTTAGCCCTTCACCTCAAGATGATGGACAGATAACTTTTGATGTGGAAATGCACACAAGTAAAGACAGTAGTTCTCAGGTACTTTCTTCATTAACTTTTGAAATACATGCAGTTTCAAATATGTATTTTTAAATTGTGGATATTTGGTATGGACTTGAGGGGTAGAAGGTCTTTGTGATGGGAAATGTCATTTTATTTTGTATTATTCAAAATTTGAGTTAGAGATTAATAGCTTTGGAGTGAGGGGAAGAAGGAGGCTCCATCTCTACAGCCAAGAAATGCTTTCTCATAGCAGTCCTGTTCTTGTGTGACACTGGGTGTCAAACCTGGGGTTAAATGTTTATATTTCTGCACAAGATTTGAGGGTGTTCAGTGATTGCTGTGCAGTCATTCACATGACAGTGAGTAATCTCCATAACACAAACTGAGAGGAGACTAATGCTGAACTCTTAGTTTGATCATGTAATAGAATTTGCTGTCTTCAGCAGTATAAATTAAAAGCATTCCTGGAAGAGTGAAACCTTGCATTTAATTGTCAAAGACCTGGGACTGCTGCAGTTCTGCCCTGAGAGCCAGAACGAGCTGAATGAAGGTGTTGGTGAGCTCTGCATCTCACTTGTGACTGTCCTATTTGGTTACTTCTGGTTTTGCTGTGGTTCCCACTTAATGTTGTAAGTGGTTTATCTTACTTTAATAAGAGTCACTCAGCAAATTGTTTTAATACTAAGGAGAAGTTTGTGCTGAAATCAGTTGCATTCTCTAGACTTTCTAATTTATTTTTATTCTTGCATGGTAACATTTACATCTAATGATTTAAATTTAAAAGTTTGGATCATATAATTACAGTGAGTGCTTGCCTTTTCCTACTGCATCTGGGATTCACCCAGTAGAAGCTGCTGGTTGCAAATAATATACATTTTAAATACTAATAACATCATTTAAAAAGTCAAAATACTGTCTTAAAAACTTCTTTATTTGACTTCCTATGCTTTAAATGGAATGCCATCAACTCAATGTTTTTTCCGTTTGTAAATATTTTTTTGCATAGTTCTGCTTTATTACATTTAAGATGAAAATAATCCTTTCTCTTTTGTTAGTTAAAAAAACAAACAGCTTGCAATGATGTGGAAATCCTGGGTGTAGTAATAAAATTTGTGGTTTACTGACCTCTGTTAGCAAAATAAAATCTCAACAATCAGCATTCCAAGAGCACTTGGTGGTTTATCAGGTGCCACCATTTGGTTCTTATCATTTTCCCACTGTTGTTGTCACTCTCAATTTAACACCAAGGAGGAGCTAATTGAGTGTTACAAGGCTTGTCCCATGTATGTTTTCAGTCCGAAGAAGAAGCAGTAGAAGGAGAGAAGGAATTGGAAGTTTTGAAGAAAAGTGCAGACTGGGTGTCAGACTGGTCAAGTAGGCCTGAAAACATTCCTCCCAAGTGAGTTAAACTCTGGGTTTTTTTAAATTAATGTTAATATATCCTAATGAATGTATGAAGGAGAGAGTTTGCTCTGGCTTTCCAATTAAATTCATCTTAGGAAACGATTGATTTCTCTTTGGGGAAGCTACAAAAAGTCAAAACAATGAAGTACGAAAATCTTAATAGCAACAGAATGATTTGAAAGTAATATAAATCCACAGCAGGCTGATTACAAGGTTTCTTGACAAAATTATTGGGAGAGCTGGGTACTTGGAGCTGGGATTCATGGGATTTAGTCTTAGCTTATTGAATGGAAGTGTTGAGCAAGTCTCCTAAATTCTCTGTACCTTTTTTTCTTTCTATGTAAAATCTGTATTGTTCATCCATGGAAGGGGAAACCTTGAGATCCTTGAATGCAAAGCATTTTTATTAAAGTAGAGGATGCTGTATAAATCTGTCAGACTTCTGTATCTGTTTGGAACAAAAAATGAGGCTCTTGCTAACAAATCACATCCTGAAATTCCCTCTCTCGGACCTACCTCTCTCTTCAGCTCCTGCTCCCTTTGTGTCTATACTGTCTGTGTAAGTGGTCTCTCCACAATCCCTCCTATTATGCTCTTGGATTCCTTACTCTGTGTAAGGGGTCTCTTGCTTTGATCTCTAGCTTTTTGTACTTTAAAAAAAAAAAAAGTTCCTACAGAGATCTGTGCAAAAAAGAAACCAAAACACATCTTGTTGAATTTCTCCTCCCTCCCCATCTTCTTCCAGGGAATTCCATTTCAGACATCCTAAACGTTCAGTGTCTCTAAGTATGAGGAAAAGTGGAGCAATGAAAAAAGGTGGCATTTTCTCTGCAGAATTTCTTAAGGTTTTCATTCCATCTCTGTTCATATCTCATGTTTTGGCTCTGGGATTAGGGTGAGTATTTACCTAATTCTCACTTCAACTTTGGCATGTGGTTTTGCTTTCTTCCGCTTTAATGTCAGGTTGTGCTGAGAAGGGCTTCTTCTAGAACAACTGGTCTGTTGTTGCAGCTCACTCAAGGTATAATTGGTGCACTTTTTGAAAAGCAGGAAAACTTTGCAGCCATTTATATGTTTTATTTCTTCAATAGACTGAGTTTCTTGTATGGAAAATGCACAGATGAATTTGCAAGTAACCTTCGCAGTTGTAACTTGTGGCATTTGATTATCAGTGTCTTCCACTTAAATCTTCTAGGTTGTAATGGAGGAAGAATAATAGAATTACAAAACCACGTTGTAGAAAGAGATGTCGAAGTGTGTGTGTGGTATATACTCTGTAATTTCCACTTTAAAGCTGCATCGTGTGATGTTACTGAAAGGCAAGGTTTGAGTACTTAGGGAAAGATAAATGGAATACTGGATGTGCCTCTGCTCAGCAATGTTTTCACTGCGTGCATAATCCAACATAATCTCTGCCTAAATGCTTGTGTTCTGTTTATCCATCTTATGTTCTGGGGAGGGGAAAGGCATGTACTGAAAATACGTTTGTATTTGTTTCTGGGGTTGCAGTTCAAGTGTCTCTTAAACGATCACATAAATTGGGTTAGAAAATGTAGGAGGATATATTGTAAGATATTTGTACTACAGCAAAACTGTGGATTTCTTCAGTGTTTTGTTTGTGTAGATGCTCCATGCTCAGTGTTTAAAACTCAGCCCCCACACCTTTATAGGCAGCTCTTGGTTTGTTTTACCCCTGTAATCTGGGAGTGTTGCTGTGTCAGGCACTGAGAACACAAAAGCTTTTGGGCTGGGCTTTCCAGAGGAGCATTAATAGCATCAGTCCTTGTAAGCTCATCTGAGAATCTCACTCCTTAAGTAATTTTATAAAGAGAGGTGGAAGGATCTCCTCAGACTCACTTAAAAGGCTCCTTAGAAGAGCTGTTGGAAAACAGGGAGCATTCCTGGGAACCCCAACGCCTTGTGCTTTGTGTTGCAGCATCTACATCGGGAAGCGCCTGACCACACCTTCAGCCAGCACCTACTGAAGCCCCGAGAGCAAAGCCTGGAGCCCGTGACCTGTGAGGGTGTTCCTGTCTCATTTAGTACATTTGACTCGAGACCATTTTAAGCATGACCCTGACTCCACCCTTCCCTCCCATGTCCAGGTTCTTGCTAACTCTGGAATTCAGTATTGTGTTGGAACTCTGTTGAGGTGTTTGGCTGTCCCACATTCTCTCCCTCTTTCCCTTCCCCTGCCTCTTGGCCTGCAGGACACGTCAGAGTTGCTGAACGGAGTTTACAACTGTCTCTATGTTGCAAGGGCTTCTCTCAATGCAAAATGCCACCAGCAAGTTTAATTTTATCAGTGATGCTGTTGCCTCCCTTGTGCAACCTGACTTTTGTGCATGGTGTAAGTGTTGGCTCTGTGGTGGTGAACAAGTCTCTTTGGAAGGAAATTACTTAGTGAAGTGGAAAAGAGTTTTTCTGTTGAAAAACAAGCTGGTTGTGGTATAAACTAAGAAATCACTGGCAATAAAAACCCAGTTAAAATCAGCTTTTTGGGGGAGTTTACTTGGCCCCTTGTATTGGCTTACAAGCACCATTTGATTTGCAGGAGGCAAAGACTGCATAAATTTTAAAGTAGGATAACTAAATCCATCAGCATATTTTAATATTAGGTAATTGTTGTAACCTTGTCTTTTCTATAAAGTCAGCTCCTTATTCCTTGTAGGAAAACCTGTCTGATACCTAGAAAATATTAGAAAAAAAATTGCGTTGTTTGCATGTAAAGAAGCTTTTTCTTTTCTCCACCTGTTTACTTAAGGGAAAATTTTAAATGTGAAATTTTCCTTTTAAAAGTAGTTTTAAATTAGAGGACAAACCCAACAGCTGTAGGTGTAGTTAAGCTCTCTGTAAAAAGAAACTATTCTGTTTGTTGTGGAACCATTTACAACTGAGATGAGATGGCAGTTTCAGCAAGAAAAGTGTTTGATTTCTCATTACTGATTTATCACTGAGGGGGACAGTCTTGCAGGTGCATAATGGTTCAGAAGTTGTGAAGCTCTGAAATGTCTTCTGCAAATGAATTTTCAATATTCCCTTCATTGTTTACTGTACAATCTCCTTTAGGGGATACTTGGAACCTAAAAGTCACTCGTGGTGTCTCATCTTAGGTAGACTCTCACTGATGTTGTTGAATTTTACCTTAGGGAACATTAAGCCTTGTCCTCCTTCAGTGACTCTTCTTTTCAAAATGTGAAGCTTTAGTACCAAATTGTTACAAAGCATTGGGACACTCGTGTCCTTAAATAGATTTTATTGGAGTTCAGAACATGTAGCATGACTCTGAAGGACAGAATACTCTTTTTTTATATATATATGAATATATAAAAAAAATTATATAGACTTTAATACTAAGTATTTAGGGAACCAGTGCTAATTTTAAGACTAGCAAAAATCTTAATGAAATAAAAACCTTAGTAGGCTGACTTGTAGAAAATGATAAGGAAATCTAGTCAGCCAGTTTGGAGAGAACAGCTACCTGTAATTGTTTGCTTGCATCAGACTTTATAAAGTTGATTATTTGATGGGGCAGTGATTGCTTGAACCAGTTGATGCATAGAAGCTAAAGCCCAGCTGAGATGTGGTTTAAAAAGACTTAGCTCCCAGGAAGGAAAAAACAAAGTGAAGTATGAACCCACTGCTAAAGGGTATTTATTTTTCTTCTCTTTTTCTGAATGCTGTCAGACAATGCTTTCGGGGTGACAGGGCAGCCTAACAACAAACTCTCTGGAATAATCTGCTGTTTTTCCTTTTCGTGGTGAATACTTAGTGGCACTTGAGTTGCCTCCAAGCGTGGACTTGTTCCAGGCTGGATATTGGGTTTCACCCAGAGGTGGGGGAGGGAAAGGGGAAGTGCTGGAGGATGTTCTAGAGAGCACCAAGTACTTCATTTTCCAACCCTAAAATCCAGGGAACGGGAGAAAGGCTGAAACTTTGAGTCCTAACACAGCACCTTGTTTTGTATGGAAATTGGAGTAGTGGAAAAATAGATTTTTACTAAGTAGGGAGTACTTTTTAAAGAAAAAACATGAATTACCCACTTCTAAATTAAAAGGTAATTCTTCAGGATGTCTTCTAAGTAACATTGCAAGCTTGTGGCTGGAGTATCAACACCACTTATGATATTTGAAGTAAAATGAAGTAAAAATAGTGCAAACTAGAGCTGAGGTCACTGTAACACTTGCTGTGATACAATGCAGTATTTATTGATACCCTACTATAAGCTTTGGAGGAAAGTCTACAGCTCCTAGTTTTACAATGAACAGAAGCAGATTGTTGTATAATTTGAAAAGGGGTTTCAACTATTGATAGTTGAAGTTTTGTTAAGATAAATGTTGTTTAAAAAGCTTTATACCTGTTTACAGTTTTGGAAAAAATAAAAAAATAAAAAAGTAGGCTTCATTTTTCTTACATTCAGTGAAAACTGGCCTCAACTATTTGTAAATAGGATCAAGAAAAAAATGCATAAACTCGCACATGAAAATGCAGCAGGCTGACCTAACTGCAGCAAATGCATCTTTACTTACTGTTTTCAAAAGTGAAAGCTGAAGATTAAGAGATTCAAATTTTTTAATTGACATGTGTTGAGATATTGGAGTTAACTGAGCCAAAGTGATTACGCATTCTTCATAAATTAGTTAGCACTTTGTAACATTATCTACAGTTTACAGTACATGTATAAGTTGTAGCTTATAAACATTTTGTGCCATTAAAGCTCTCACAAAACTGGTGGTCTGAAGTCACTTCATGCTGCGCCTTCCTGGGTTTCTTTTCTCTCTTTTCCCTTGGTCCAGGACTGCTCTGTGTGATGTTTTATGGAGCTGGTGTGTTCTGGGTCACGTGGACATTGGAGCTGCTGTTTACAGACTGGAATAATTTTTTGGAAGATTGTTTGGGTTTGATTTTGGTTTTGGGTTTTCTTTTCTTTTTTTTTTTTTTTTCCTTTTTAGTGGCCTGGGATCATCAGCTTCATTTCCTGAAGCACTTCATAAAAATACTGCCCTGGCTGGCCTTGGTACCCGTGCCAAGTCCCTCCAGCACCTTGTCCAGGAAGGCTCTGGAAACAAAACTGTTCGGGTGGCAAATGAAATATAAAGTGGGATTGGTGGGATTTTGTATCATTGGTCGACGCTGTTGTACTCCTTGTATTTCTCTTCTGTTTCCTAATTCTGTTAAATTTGCAGATTAAGGGATATAAATCCTGATTGTTAATCTGCCTCCATGGTCTTGGTACAAGAGCACGGGTTCTTTTCAGGAGGATCAGGAGGAGACTTGGTTGTTCCTGGTGGGAATTTTCACCATTCTGATCCTGGTACTGCCCATTTGCATTATTCTCTTGCATGTGTTTAATGTTTAAATCCAGAACTTTATGAAAATGGGAATTTTTTAAAAATTTTTTTTAATACAAATCCTACTTTGAGAAAGTTTCAGTGTCTGAGACTGGCAGAGAAAACCTGGGCCTGAAGGTTTGAGTTCTGCTCCTTTGCTGTGGAGAGCAGGGCTGGGGGGGGTTGTTTCTTTGCAGCCAATGGAGACAAACACAATTATTTTGTAGGTTTGCAGGAAAAAAACCCCCTTCACTCTGTGCACCAAAACCTAATGAAGAATAAATACAAGATAGCATTGCATAAGGCAGCAGTTTCTCTGCACTGGGATTATTCTGGTACAAATCACATTTTGATGGAGATGAGGACTCTTCAAGTTTCTTTTCGTTGTAGAGCAGGAGTGTTCAAGGAAAGACTGAAGAAAAGGGGTTTATTTGTATGTTTAATTTAGAGCAGCTCAGTGATGTTATTTGTCCAGCTGGATGCAGTGTAGGTGGATAAATGAGCTCGGTGGTCTCTGCAATCAGCGCCAAGAAGTTTTATTTCACCTTAAATTTTGGTAAGGTTCCCTTCTACCTGGACTTGGGTAAATTTCCAGGTGCCCTGTGGTTAAGGTCACTATTGCCATGGGACTGAGGGGATGTCAAGTCCTACTTACACTCTGGTTTCAAACTAATGAGAAGGTTACAATTTGAATTGTTTTATGAAAATTATCTATAAAAATATTATACATTTGTATGTGTGCATACATGTAAAACTTCCATGTAAAAATGAAGTCCTGGTGCCCTGCAAGTGTTTGTAGGATCTTTGCCTTGTACTTAAAGGAGCATTTCCTTTGTGTTTGGGTCTTAAAAACCAAAATAAACCACGAGGATTCCTGAACTAGGCCCTGTAGTTCAGCCAGCACTTTAAAAACAAAACTAAAACCTTGAGGTCTTCCTGCAAAATCTCATACTGCATAAATAATCCAAATGGAAAAGAGAAAGCCAAAGGGATTTCCAGTTCCTTGGGTCCCCCTTTGTGCCCTGCCCTGTGTTTGGCTTAGTCCTGACATTAGGGGGAGAGCGAGGGGTGATTTGCCATCAGGGAGAGTCAACATGACTTAGCTTCTTGAGCTGCTGCCAGAAAAGTGAGAGGATGGAAACAGGCATTTTCTATTTTAAACTGTTTCCTAACACTTTCCTGATAAGACTGGGGAGTTTGTTTAGAGGGACTTTTGTAGTGATGCAGTTTGCTGAACTGGCTGCTTGTTGTTTTAAAGAGAAATCAGTGAATGTTAAGGCCAGAAAATATGTTATTCTGGTGTATATGACAAAAGAGAAGAAGAGTCCCTCGCCTGCTGAAGTTGTTGCAGTTAAGGTGTGTCATTTAGGGCACAAAAGGCCACCTCCTTGCAGAGCTGTCAGGGTGTGGGGCTGTGCTGGACCTCCCCTTGACTGAGCTGGTACAGCTTTTGATTGACACCTTTCTTTGGAGCTTAAATTTCAGCCACTGGAAATCCCTTTCCATGGAAGATGAAGGAGCCTTTGACTCAGGTGCATACTCCAGTGCCCTCTAAATAAATGTTTTAATGAAAATACATGTGTTTTAAGACAAAACTCATAGCCTTTTATTTCTGACGTGTAAGTGGCATCTGAATACAGGGAGGCTCGTGAGCAGAAAAAATGTGTGAAAAATCTCAAGTGAAACATATTTCTTACCCCTCTTTCCCTTAAAAAAGAAATAATAAGACTTCCTTATTTCCCTTAGAAATGCCCCATGAGCTTTTGACTGAACAAAATGCAAGGAGTGCACATGTGGAATTTCAAACGCAGACTTCCCTCTTGGTTCTTGCAGCTGGTCCTGTGAGAACGAGCACGGAGTGTGTTTGTCCTTCAGGTCATGTGAGGAGCTTTGTGGGACCATCCTGACAGTGCAGCTGGAACAGCTGGACAGCAGCTGGAACCTCTGCAGCTCCAAACCCTCCTCTGCTCTTGCATTATTCACGTTATTCACCTGTGAAGTTCATGCCTTGGATGCCTCTGCTCCCATCCTGCCTCCCTGTTCCACTGTGTGTTTCCAGCAGGTCCCTTGGGTGGGTGTGTGGCCACTTGCAGAGCTCCACATCTTGCAGGGTGTTAATTTGTGGTTGCTGTGTCTAATTGGAGCAGGCACAGGAGAAGGGAGTGCAGGAGCCACTGCTTTGCTTTCACTCTGAGGAAGTGGGATGTAAAAGGAAGTTTGTAGTTTCATCAGGAGCTGCAGTGAAAGGAGGAGGAGTAAAGGGTTCAGACTGAGAGTAGGTTAAATTTTGGGCAGAAATCCTTCCCAGTGAGGGTGGGGAGGGGCTGGGATGGAATTCCCAGAGAAGCTGTGGCTGCCCCTGGATCCCCTGGAAGTGTCCAAGGCCAGGCTGGAGCGACCTGGGCTAGTGGAAGGTGTCCCTGGCTATGGCAGGGAAGTGGGAATAAGATGATTTGAAGGTCCCTTCCAACCCAAACCATTCTGGGATTCTCTGAAGTTGTCTGTACTGTTTGTACGTAAGAGGGTGATGCAGCCTAAGCAGGGATTCAGCTCCAAACCTGGAATCATTCATTTTCTGCCTGAGAGCTGCTCCTGAAGGCTGGAGGTGACCCCTGTTCCCTTCCAGAGGTGCTGGGTAGGACACAGCTGCTCTCAGTTCCCCCAGCAGGGAGGTCTAAAGGAGCTGCAGGCTCTGCCCTGTGGGCACTGCAGGGTTTGGTGTGGGCTGGGCAGGAACGGGGTGTTCCTGCTCTGGGCTTATCCCATCAGCTCCAGTTGCAGGATTCTTTGTGAAAATACAGATACCTTTTTGTAAATGCTGATAAGGTGGGAACAAAAGTTCCTGTCAGTAAGAGCACGGTGGATTCAGAGGTGGATTTTGCAGCTTTATCTTTGCAGAGTCAGTTAAAACCTTGTCCTGTGTGAGAGGTACACAGAGCTGGAGCAGTGCTCAGATACTCTTGAGACAAATGTGACATAAAAATCTATTTGTGCTGGTTGGTTTTTCAGGTGCTGTGAGTTTGTGGGGTTTAAAGCTGTGTGCCTGGAGTGCAACATCCTCGTAGGTTGTTCTCCAGAGTATTCCTTTGGATCCTCAGAGGGCATGGCTGCTCTCCTCCCACACCAGGAGGCTGCACCACTACCAGAAGACTCCACAGACTTGCTTCCAGGATGTAGTGCTTTTATTTCAGAGCAAGAGGCAGCAGACAATTACAGCTCTGCTTTGAGAGCACTGTCTGACAGGTAGAAGAGATCTCTGGGGCTCCTACAAATTACATTAATAGCTTCAGCTCCCAGACAGCTTTTCTGGCCCGTTCCTCCTGTCTGCTCATGGACAGCAGCTGCAGGGAATGTCTGTGCTGTAAACACAGAGTGCACTTGGTTTGCAGCACTGCAGTTTGCCCTGGTCTGATTGTGGGCTTGGCTTCTTTGTGCTGAGAATTAGATCTTGTCTAGTTAAATCCAGGCAAAAGCAGAACGCAGAGTCACAGGATCACGGAATCACTGAGGCTGGAAAAGCCCTCCCAGCCCACAGAGCCCACCCTGTGCCCAATGCCCACCTTGTCCCCCAGCCCAGAGCACTCAGTGCTACGGCCAGTCCTGCCTTGGGCGCCTCCAGGGCTGGGCACTCCAAACCTCTCTGGGGAGCCCCTTCCAGTGTCTGACCACCCTTCCCATGAGGAAATTCCTCCTGATGTCCAACCTGCCTCTGGCCTGGCACAGCCTGACGCTGTCAAGCCCTGGCTTTAAGTTCTCTGCTGTTGTTTCCCGGGGTTGCAGGCCTGGCTGGGCTCTGGCTGGAGAGGAATTGTTTCATGTGTTTGGGATAGAAACACAAAGCCTGTTGGCTGCAGCGTCACAACTAGGAGTTAAAACCATCAGTGATTTAGGAGAGGAAGCGTCTTCCTCCCACTGAAATCACTGAAGGGAAATAGGGATCTGCAGGAGGAGCAGGAAGCTCTTGTGGAGTCACTGCCTGGAGTCTGGGAGGCAGCCCCAGGTCTGTGCTGGGCAGGTGGCGTGGCCCGGGCTGTGCCCTCTGTGTGGGGATGTTCACATGCACACACACATACATACACACACCCACCCATACACACACATACAGACACGCACACGCACGCACACATACAGACATGCACATACAGACGCACACGCACGCACACATCCCCATACACACACGTATGCATACAGATGCACGCACACTCATACAGATGCATGCACACACATACAGATGCACGCACACATATACACAGACACGCACACACGTGCACACGCACCCCTATACACACACACCCATACACACCCTCCCCATACACACCTGCACACGTACACATACATGCCCACACACATGTACACATACAGACACACACCCACTCATATGTACACATACAGACACACCCATACACACACGTACACATACAGACACACCCATACACACACGTACACATACAGACACACACGTACACATACAGACACACACGTACACATACAGACACACCCATACACATACAGACACACCCATACACACCCAGACACACACGTACACATACGGACACACCCATACACACCCATGCACACACGTACACATACAGACACACCCATACACACCCATGCACACACGTACACATACAGACACACACATGCACACACACCCCCCCACACACACGCTCCCACATGCTCACACACACCCACCCCTGGGAGTGGGAAGGGGCACCGAGGAGGAGTGGCACCACCAGCCTGACAATGCGCGGGGGTCCTTTTGCGTCTGGAGCCCCTTCCCATCGCCTTCCCTGCTGGAGGGAGGGGGAGCCCTCCCCAATTGGCTGCCGCTGCGGTGGTGCCATGTGTGATGTCAGCCTGGCAGCTCCGCACCACGCTGCGGGGAGCCTTTTATTTCCCAGCACAAACGTGTTCCAGGGAAACAGAGACAGGGATGCTGCAGGGGCTGCTGCCTGTCCCTGCCGGAGGGTCACTTCCCGTCCCCAGTGTCCCCTCAGCAGGGCAGGGGGAGCCACTGTGATGTGGGAGTGGATTTCAGTGCTCCTGCCCAAGAGTTGTGGGTTTCTGAGGAGCTGCTGGAAGTCCTTCTGCTGGTGGAGACGCCAGGGAGGCAAACGCAGCGACACTGAAACCACCGTGAGCATTCAGGGTTAAATAATGGGAATTATTATAATATTATAATGTGGGAAAAGAAGGAAAAAAGGCACAGCAGAGGAGATTTTCTCCCCAGCCTGTGTCTGTTGGAACCCTCTGACTCGGGTTGTGGTGGTTCTCAGCTGCAGTAAGGCCAGTTCGGCTGCTCTGTGGAACACAAGCAGCTCTCCCCCCGCAGCGGCTGATGAGGGACCTGGGTCAGGTTCCTCATGCACAGACCTCCTTCTGTGGGCCCTGAGTGCTGCCCAGGCCTTGGGCCAGGGCTCTGGACCCGGCTCAGGCCCTGGCGAGGCAAACCCAGGCTCTTGCCCATCATGGCTCAGGGTTGCCATGGCCACGTCTTTGGGCAGAGATCCTGATGCAGAGCCAAGCTCAGTGTTTGCGGGGGCTCTGCAGGCTTTGGGGTGAGGGACAGAGCTTAAGGCTCTCCCTTCTGTCCCCTGTTAGTGACCCCATGCCCAGCCTGGAGCCCTGGGGCTGCCCCAGCCCAGCTGTGCCTCCAGATGCTGTTTGTGCTGCAGTTTGTTCCAAGGCAGCCCTGAGGTGATGCAGGGGATGCTCTGTGAGAGGAGAGGATGGAGATTCCCTGCCCCAAGCGCCCCTTTGCCTTTTGTTCCTGAAGCCTCCTCTCTCTGGCAGCTGCTCATGGGGATTTGTCCCCACCCCATGTGCGTTCTGACACGTAATTAACCTTTCAGCAGCTTGATTAGCCAAGAGCTGCTGCAACCCTTCCTGACAAAGCAGCAGCTCCCCTGGAAAACCACACTGTTCTCTCCTCCCAGCTTGAGTTTTTTAAAACATTAAATCAGTGGACACTGATTTTTTTCCTCATATGACCTTTGCATGTGTTAGTCCTGTGTAACATCAGAAGGAAACCAACATCTGACTTGTGGCCAGAGCACACTGTCATTTTAAATAGGTTTTTTTTTTTTTTTAAAAAAATCACCTGTAAGTTGGGTAAAATTGGCACTATTTTCTCACAGCTCTAGGGATGCTTTACTGTTCCTATACGGAATGTTTAAAGGAAGTCTGCAATTCTGGTGGGGATGTTTTTATCTCCTGAGGGAGGGATACTTTGAAATGAAAGAAATTGTCCCTCAATGCACAGATTACCTTGTGCTTCACTTTGAGGGTAAGTCCAAGGAGATTTGGCTCAAAGTGAAGGGGAATAAAAGGAATAAAATCTGTATCTGTTTGAATGGTCATGAGGGCAAAGAGGAAGGTGTGGTACACATTTGCAGCATTAGGCACGCACAGGGAAATCAGGAGCAGGATTTAGCCTAAAGATGCTTCTGTAAAGCATTTAATCACAGCAGCCTGCACAGCCTTATGTTTTACTCATTAGTCCCTATTGATTCTGTCTGTGTGTATTTTTTCCTCTCTAAGCAGGGTGGATAGCACAGATTTTTATAAGGCAGTTTATACATATGTTGAATATAAAGCTTTTAACAGCTGTCTCTGTGCTGAGCTGGAGTCTCTGCCAGCTGGAGAATTTTGGATTCATCTGAGGAGAAGGCAGTGGCCAGCCCAGCTGAAGGTGTGAGGGAGGGTCTGTCTCCATCTCCATGTCAGCTCCTTCAGGCCCTGCAAGGCTCCAGGTGGGTCATCACAAAGCTTCTCTTCTCCAGGCTGAACAATCCCAATTCTCTCAGCCTTTCCTCCCAGCCTTCTAACAAGAGGGTGAGTAAATAAACAGAGTTAAAAAAGCAAGACCTTCCTCCTGCCCTGGTTCCCCTCTTGTTTCCTTGCCATGGAACATCCCTCTGTTCCCCTGTGCCAGGGAATGGGATGCACATCTCGCTGGGACAGGCACAGCGACAGTCCAGGCCTCTGCAGGACCTCTGAAGTTGGGAATCTTAATTGCTGAGCCCTTTTTGCCATCCTTGCTGTAAACACTGGAGGGTTTTCCCTGCCAGGATGGGCACCTGGCTGGTGGGTTTCTGTGCACCCCTTTGCCACGAGGATCCTCGCCGGGGCTGCTCGCGGCAGTGCTGGGATGCTCTGGGCTGCTCCCACCTCTCAGTTCTGGGCTCAGCTGCCTGGCTTGGCTGGGTCAGAAGTCCCCAGGAAAACAGGCAGCCTGGCAGGAGCCTCTGCCCTGCAGGGCTGTCAGACCCGATATTTCCAAAGTGTCACTGGGATCCACCCAGCCTGGAATGTGGGGCTGTTTGCAGCAGCTCGCCCAGCTCCTCTCCCCGATCAGGCTTTGGGGCTGGGCTCCCCTTGGCTTTATTCCTGCTCCAGTGGGAATTCAGGGCTGGGGGGGCATTTTGTTCAGCCCTGAATCCAGTGGGGTGCTACACCCAGAGCTGCAGGTTTTGGTGCCCACCTCCTGCCAAGGGCTCGCCCAGCTGAGAGCCTGCCCTGCCTGTGAGCCTGGGCAAGGGGAAGGAGGGCAGAGCAGTGACTCACAGTCTGCAGGAATTGTTCTGGCAGGGCCTGACCCCGTGTATTCAGATGTATCCAGGCATGGCTAAATGAAATGGAATGGTCTGGAGTTCTGTGTTGAGCTCTCCCTAAGTCAGGGTTTTTTCAGTGCAGCTCTAATATTTAAGTCCCTTCTATTTCTTTCCTCTGTCCAATCCTTTCTCCCTGCCTCCTGAGTTTAAGGTTGGATGGCCATGCAGGGGCTGTTTTATCTTCTCACAAAAGAAATAGACGTACGTATTTTCAGCATCCAGAAAGATCCCAGGCAAAGCAGATGTACCCTGTGGAGCACAGCAGAGTTTTGGGAATACCTTACAAGTAGTGTAGAGGCCTTGGGTGATTTCACAGGGTTGTTCAGGATTTCTCCTTTTTTTTTTTTTTTTCCCCCAGTGGAAGTGAAACAACATTTGTCACTAAGGTGGAAGAAATCCCTTTTCCCTCACAGATGGACTCCTGCAGGAGCACCAGTTCTTTTTGATGGTTCTGAGATAAAGGAAGATGCTTTTTTCCTCAGCTCTGGGGAGTAAATAGCAAAGTGTGGCCACTTACAGTAGTTCCTCTTTCAAGATGACTTCCAAGTGTTTTACTGTTGTGATAACCACAGGACAGGGGCGTCTGGAGTTCAAGGGAACACCTAAGAAGTTTGGAAGCTTCAGTGGACTGAAGGAGGAGGAGAGACTTGGCATCTGTCAAGGTCAGCACAGCAGCAGGAAAGTGTGAAGGAAGAGCCAAGTGGAAGCAGCAGAAGGCCCTGGAGCTCTGTCAGCAATGGCAATTTTAGGAATTGAAGCAAATCGCCATTTTAGGTGATGGGTTTGGAGCAGATTCAGCCCGACAGTGGGGACTGTCACCCCCAGAGCAGTGGGTTTGCACGGACAGCTCAGCAGGGTTTGGTGTGGTGAAGATCTGTCCTCAGTCAGAGGCCAGATGTGGGATGGAAGGGTGGGGAGATATTGGCACATCCCTGAAGTGTTCAAGGCCAGGCTGGAGCAACCTGGGCTAGTGGGAGGTGTCCCTGCCCATGGCAGGGGTTGGAATTAAATGATTTAAGGTCCCTTGCAACCCAAACCATTCCATGGTAACTGCTCTGGCCAGTGTGGTCCTGGCTGGCATGTCAGGGACAAAGCATGGCCAGCAGCCACATTATCCCACTCAGCCTGCAGCTCTCCTGGAGGAGAAAGGACCCTCTTTGTGTCTGGAGCATCCTCAGGAAGGGGTGATTTGTGGTGCTGTGGAGGGAGAGGGAAGGACTGTGGCCAGTGCCGTAAGTGCATAAGAACGATCGTGAGCTGGGCCCTCTTCGATAATTGATTAATTACTCTCATTTTATTAAGCAACATATTAAGTAGGGTTCAGTGCACTAAAAACTCATTAACAAGGGCAATCAGGGACAAGCACAACGAGCACATGCAATTTGATTTTCACGAGGGTTGCGAAACACCCTCACGTACACCCAGAACCCCTTTGAAGTCCCAAGGCGTCCCACCCCATGGGCTGGAAGAGCAGCACAGCTAAACTGCTCCACCTAGGCCTGGCTGTCCTGCAGAAGGGCTGCCAGGAGGATCTGCTGGGGCTTCTCTGTGCCAGCTCCCTGCCCAGAACTGGAAGGTGCTTGTAAACTTTGCTAGAGAGCTATGGGGAGAGTTTGGGGGTCTCTCCGTGGCTGGTTTGGCCACAGGAAGGAGCAGGTGTTGGAGAGAGCCCAGAGGAGGCACCAGGATGATCAAAGGGGTGCAGCACCTCTCCTACAAGGAAAGGCTGGGATGGCTGGGATTGCTCAGCCTGCAGAAGAGAAGCTTCAGGGTGAGCTCGTTGCACCTTCCAGTCCTGGCTGATGCTCCACAGACCAGAGTGGGAGCTGCATCCCAAGTGCTCCTGGCACATCTTTGGCTGAATCAGTGCTGGAATATTCTGGGGCCATGAGGACCATTTGTGTGTTACTGAGAGGACCCCCGGGTCATTTTAAGGTGCTGGGATTGCTCAGCCTGGAGAAGAGAAGCCTGGTGAGCTCGTTGCACCTTCCAGTCCTGGCTGATGCTCCACAGACCAGAGTGGGAGCTGCATCCCAAGTGCTCCTGGCACATCTTTGGCTGAATCAGTGCTGGAATATTCTGGGGCCATGAGGACCATTTGTGTGTTACTGAGAGGACTCCCAGGTCATTTTAAGGTGCAGGATGGCTCGGGGGCTGCTCCCCTCGTGGGCATCAGTGCTCTGCAGTGGAGACCCTTTGGCTTAATGCAGTGCTGAAAGGCAATTCTGCTGTGAGGGTGATGGATATGGCACAGGAGCAAGGGGACAAGACGGTGCCTATTTATAGGCCTCTCATCAAGATATATGAACTATAGAATGGAGCAACAAATGTGAGTGTGAGAACTGCTGACAGCCTGGACTGGGGCCTGTGCTGGGGTAAGGAGGGGCAGGGAAGATGGACACGGCAATTATGATGAAGGTAAAATCCACTGACAAATTGGCTCTTTTCCCCCTTTCCCTTAGGACTGACAAATGGTTTAATTTATATTACTTCCCTGCATTAAACCACAGCATGGCCACGTGCCTGGAGATCCATCTCCGGATCCTGCAGGTCACGTTTATTTTAATGTGTTTTCCTTTGGGAGGTTCACAGTGAATTTTGCTTTTGGTTCTAGTCTGTTGGGTCCCTGCAATGTGGTGTTTGCAAGAAACGTAACTGGAAGGATTACAGTGCAATTAAAATTCCTTGTCCTTTTTCTTTTTCCTTTCTGGCACTCCTGTGTGAGGAGGGGATTGTTTCTGTCTGGAAGATCCAATTAAGCCTCGACACTGAAAGAGTTAGAGGTGGCCTTTGCAATTCAATATAGGTGGAGCAGGAGAGCTGCCTGATATCTTCTTTATTTCACATTCTTAAAGAATTTTCACTTGATGTGACAATTAGAAATATCATAAACATGGATGGGAATGATTTTTTAAGAGTTGCATTGGTTTACAGTGCTGAGAATGTTGCGTGTACTTTCCAAAAATGGGATCAACCAAATCTCACTTGCTCTCTGCACAGAAGAATGCAGAGACCTTTCTCAGTACGTATTGACATTTCAGTGGGCTCTGATTCAATTCTCCCAGACAGTGCTGAAAAATTAAATCAGATGTTATTTTTAACTGTGTAATAGCGGATGCAGAAAATAGCTAAGTTTTAGGAACTGCAGGATGGTTAAACAGTAAGTGTTGTTTCATTCGATTCGGCTTCATTGTCTTCTTCAGATTTATCCACTGAGACATCAAAGTTTTCCTCAGAGTGTCTGTTCATCCACAGCAGCCCCTGGTGAATCTCTGGGTGTAAATGCTGGTCTGTGCTGTGCTGGTGAGTGTTCAGCAGCCCTGCCTGAGCACCTCCAGCCCCCCGCCCTGCCTGGGACTGTGTAGCCTTCAAATCTGACAATCTCTTCGGAGAGGATTGAAAATCCTGCTGTTCCCTCTCTGTAAAATGGGTCCAGCAGGATTTCTTTCCTCCCTTGCCACCTTTGGTCTGGAGAGGTGTGGGTTTTGGGGCAGGGAGAGCTTTGGACACACACAGTGCCAGCCATGCCCCAGTTTCAGTTCTCACTGCCATCCAGTGACAGCAGGGTCGGTGCCAGCTCCAGCTCCTTGGGACACAGGCTGAGCTTAGTTTGCTCTGAAACCTGCTTTGTGGTTTAACTAATACAGCCACGTGCCTTCTGCTGCTGCTTTTGTTGTTTCTCGCTGAGCTTTATACCAGACTTCACAAAGGATGCACATCCGAGGGCATTTCCCTGAGTTCGAAATGAATTTAAAATTCTTTTATGTCCATCTGTCGGAGGGCAGGAATCTCTCAGCAGCAGGAAAAGCAGGACAAATCCAAGGAGAAGGCAGGTTTCGGGAGAGCTTGGAGAAGCCCAGGCTTGGTGATGGGTAACCAAGGCAACGGGTCCCCTTTGGAATCAGCGCTGGCTGCAGCCCCCAGGTTGGGCAGCACTGAGGAGGGGGGAAGGCAAGGTGAGATGGATGGATGGATGGATGGATGGATGGATGGATGGATGGATGGATGGATGGATGGATGGATGGATGGATGGGGCAAACAAAGGCAGCAGCAGGCAGAGGGAATCAGGGCTGCTGCATCCCAGTGTGACAGCAGGACCGTGCGGGCACGGACGGGCAATCAGGAGATGAAAATGGAGATTGCAAGGACAATTTCTCGGGTACAAGTGGCCCTGGTCTGCTCTGCCTTCACACTGTGAATCTCTGGCAGAGCCCAGGCTGCTACTGTTGTAATGAGAGGAGAGCAAATGTATATTCTTGTTAGTAAATAACTGCCTGCCTTAGCACTAATATCTCTCCCACCTGATTTTTGAGATGCTGATTAATTAGTTCATGATGCAGCAGACTTCTTAAGTAATTTCGTTTAGTTCTTTGATCCCCCACCCACATCTGATATCATTCTCTGCTCATTAAAGAATTAATGGCTCTATCGTAGCACTTATTAGGCACAGGTGATGTGCCAAAGGTCACCTGTGGAGCCAAGCAGGGAACCTGAGTTTTCATTCCCCAGCCAAGGGATGATGGGGCTTCTCTTGCCCAGCTTTGGTGTGCAGGGTGGGACAGGACAAGGTGCCCAAGGGGGCTGGTTTGCCTGTAACACTCACTCAAGTATGTACCTCTCATTGTTTTATCTCTGGAAGGTTGGAAAAACCCAGATTAAGAACTAATTAGGCACTAATAGACCCGGGGAGGATTCTGCCTTTTCTGTGGCTCAGACTTGGGAGGATGGAGCATTAAATCCTGCAAACCAGGAATATCCTTTATCCACATGTATATATTGAATATCAAACCTATCCATTGAGCCAAAATGGATTTGAGCGCTTTGTCAAAATGTTTGAGAGGGAATTTTTTAGAGGGTTAAAATATTCATAGTGATTCTTAAACAACTGCAGTTCTTCATTTGGAAGTCAGAATGTCTTTCTATGTAAATATTTCCTTTGATCCTACAAAAAGTACAACTGAACTTAAAAAAAAAAACCCTGCTTAGCCCCCAGATGGGATTTCTCCTACAGGATGGAAGCCTGAAATTTTACATTTTGATTCACTCAAGTTTATTTAACAAATTGTTCCGTGTTGACCTCAGATCATTAAAAGAAAACCCCAGCACACCAAGGCAGGAAAGGCTGTTTTGCAGAGGATGGAAGAGAATCTGACCTCGAGGTCCTGCTCCCCTCCAAGAGTTGGTGATACCCTGTGCTTTCACTGCAAGAGGCCTTTTGGATGATTTAAAACAAATATCTCTGTGTCTAAAGCACATATTGGAGGGAATGCAACTCGTACCCCTTTTGAAACACCAGCATGGAGTTTCTGGGGTGTTAAAGCAGCGTCCTGGATGTTCCTGTGTTCCCTGTGGCCCATCCCAAGGGCTGCAGTGGGATTGCAGGGATGCTCCGAGTGCCACAGGGAGGAAAGGCAGAGCCCAGGCAGGAGTTAATACTCTGGCTGATCTGGGAGGCACTCAGATTTATGAAATAAAAGCTTGTAATGCAGTTTAATAAGATTAGATTTATTTAATAAGTGCAACATGAGGACATTGGTTCGTGTCAGCAGCGAATGCAACGCCCTGGACTTAATGGGCTCTGCAGCACAAAGAGGGCTGGGCTTTCATTGCTGGGTCTGCTTGGAGTCCCTTTTCTTACTCCTGCTGTTATTCCTGGCCCTGCCTAGAAAAAAGGGCTGCAAACGGTGCGGGCAGGAGGATCCTCAGACAGGGGATGGCACTGCACAGGCAGGAGCCTGCGCCGGTGTCTTGCCATGGCAGGGGCTGCTGCTGCAGCTTGGGGGGGATTGGAATTTCTCAGCCTCATTTCCCCGGTGTACAGCGAGGCTAATAATGCTGCCTTTGTCTGTCCCGGCTGTTTAAAATGTAATGAGGTGAGATTTGCAGAAATGACAAATGATTTTGGGTGCTGGGTGCGAGGGCTCAGCTGAGGGCTCTTCAGAGGGGCTGAGCTCTCCTGCTGGGCACCGCAGCCTGCTGAGCTTTGCAGGCTGTGTCAGCAAAACGAAGGACCTGAGCAGGACAAAAAACACAGCTCTGCTTGAAGCTTCTCCTCAGCTTAACATTAACGTGCAGCAACCCCGACGTGTCTCAGCAGTTCACGTCGGTTCTCCCAGACATCACACTTGGAGAGGAGAGAAACCTTTGTGAGAACAAGGAAGAAGTGGGGTAAAAACGAGAAAGAAGTGGGGTAAAAACGAGAAAGAAGTGGGGTAAAAACGAGAAAGAAGTGGGGTAAAAACGAGAAAGAAGTGGGGTAAAAACGAGAAAGAAGTGGGGTAAAAACGAGAAAGAAGCGGGGTAAAAACGAGAAAGAAGCGGGGTAAAAACAAGAAAGAAGTGGGTTAAAAACAAGAAAGAAGTGGGGTAAAAAGAAAGAAAAGGGGTAAAAACAAGGAAAAAAAAAGGAAGTTTTTATTTTTCTTGCTTTCTAAATTGTGGGCTTTGACGGTTTGCTTTGATTTTTACTTTGAAATTCCCAGCATGAAATTTTTCTTCCACTGTTTGTCCCTCTCGTTCTTCTTTCTGCCACTGAAGCAAATCCCAGTCCCCTGGAAATGCTGGTCACCAAGGAAATCTTTGCCTGAGACCTTTGGAAGAGGTTGCTGGCTCTGTGTATGTTTATGATGTTATACAGCTCATGACCCTCTGCAATAGTGATATGGAGCAAATATGAAGGTCTAGTTTTCTCTGTTCCACTTGGAAGTGTTGCACTGCTTGGAAATCCCTGGGGTTTTATGGTTATTCCCCATTTTTCCAGTTGGAAATGGTAGCAGCCTGGCACAATGGCCCAGCTTAGCCGTGAAGTCCATTGGATTCCCAGTGCAGCAATTCTCTCTGCTGTATCTTTGTCTCTGGGGGCATTTTTATTGCAGAATGAACAGGAAAATCTGTTTACCTTTCTCAGAGGACTCAAGACATTCTCTCTCCTTGGGTTCAGCAAAGCAGTCACTGTGTGAGTGCAAACATGACCAGCAGAGTGCTCAGAGGTGGTTTTAAGTGCCTACCTGTGCAGACAGGGGCAGTGGGTTTAAAATAGGCTCTAAAGCCAGCCCCGAGCATGAGGGGAAGCTGCTTAATGCAGATTAGGGGTAAGATGCTTTTGTGCTGTCAACTGGCAGAGGTTTGAGGCGATGAAGGTGCTCAACAGACCCACCAGTGGAAGGAACACCTTCTGCACCCACCTGGGTGTTTTCCTCCAGGATCTCTTCTTCTCCCAGAGCCTGGACGTGCCCTCCCTCCCTTCTCAGTTCACTCAGATATCCCCAGTGCAACCTCTGGAGCCTCTGATGAGGGATGGGGAGGAGTTGCTGCGCTGGTGGGACGTGTCTATGTGAGTGTGTGGGGAATATTCTCTGAACAGCTCTGATCCAGGTGTGGGTTGAACCACAGCCTCCGGGGGCACAAAACTGGCCCCAGTGCCCAGGGCAGCCTTTTCTGAGCCCCTCGTCCTGTGCTGAGGGTGACACAGCAGGGCATGTCCCAGGATATTGTTATACTGGAGTATTTCCCTTCCCCTAACTGGGCAGGCAGTGTCACTTCATGGGAAGGGCTGTGAGAATGGCCAAGAGAGAGCAGGGGCAGAAGGGGAAGGTGAGCCTGCATTTCATCTTTGATACACGTTGGCACATTAATCCAAGCAGTATTTGTTCCTCATGAGTCTGGGCTGTTCTCCTGTCGAGTTTTCTGCTGACTTCTGGTTTTAGTGCTCTTGTGTCCTGTCTCAGAGGAACCCAGAGAGCTGCAACACTCAAACAGGGACTCGTCCATAGGCCAGGCCATGCTTTTTGGTTTTTTTGGAAAAGTAAAGATTTTTATGATCCATTTGGGGTCCTTTTGGGAAAATGCTGGCAACATTTTTGATAATCCCAGTGCACAAATCAATAGGTGTTTCCTGTGGAGCCCGAGGTCCACACGGATGGTGGTGGTGGTGAGTCACACTGAGAGAGGTGTTCAGAGGAAATGTTAATATTTAATGATGCCTTTTTGTGGTTGGATGGCTGAGTTCTCTTAATGACACTGTCTGGAAGAACAGATCCTCAGTCCTCAGCTGAAATCCATCTTTTCTGGGGCTTCCAAATGTCACTTACAGACCTAAAGGAAATCAGCAGTTTTACGGGAAATTTTATCTTAAATCCTGAATGGTTCAGAGTGATTCCTATTGTGTCTCTCCATGATTATCGTCCTGGGAATAGCTGAGAAAAATCTGATTTCAGGGCAGACTGGTACCTTTTACACGCTGAATTAGCAAGGAGAGGTTTTGATGGCAGGGAGGTTCTGCATTCCCTCTGCAAGTCCATGGGAGTTTGTGCCTAATTCCCATTTGTGCCTCTGGAAAATCCCCTTGTAATTGACTAAATATTTGTACTCCTGGCTGTGGGCACAGTGGCACAATGTGGCTTTCAAACCATCTGTTTTCATGGACTAAAAGCCACTGGCACCAAACCTTGATTGGCAGAAATTCGCCGGGGCCAGTTTACATTGGTTGAGGTTGCTGAGGACAAAACCATAAAGGAAAAGTGAGGCATAGGATAAATAGAAATAAAAAGGAGCATGGAAATAAATGAGCTTTGTTCCAGCATTTGAATGGACTTTCCTCATTTATCAAAGGACTTTCTTCTGGCCTTCAATGTTTCTGAAATAATGTGTCTCGTCTTTGAGTGCCCGATGCCAAGAAAAGCTGTCAGCCACTCCAGCAATTATCATATCCCAGAGGGAACTCGGTTAATGATTTCTCTGTAGACAACTTGGTCTTTCAGTTTTTGTGCTCTGCCAGAACAATTCCAACCCAGTGAAGCATTTTAGGGTTTGGGTTGATCCTTAATATTCAAGGAATATTCTGGAAACACAGTTATTCACTGCCACCTCTTGATACTGAGCCTGCACCTTAGGAAATTCAAATTGCAGGGTCGGATGGAGGGAGCAGCACCAGGTAAAGCAACACCTGGCGAGGGGGAAGGTGGCTCTCCCAGCTTGTGGTCAGGCAGGGAAACTCAGACCATTGCAGTGGCACAGGCAACAAGTTGGTATTTTTAAGGTCTGCAGAATTCTGTAAGGGGTGGTGGTTGCAGAGCTCGGCACAGGCTGAGCCAGCCCTGAAATGTCCTCGTTGATTTATAGTCAAGCTTTGTTCAGCTTCTCCTTGAAAATCACAGAATGGTGTGGGTTGGGAGGGACCTTAAAGCCCATCCAGTGTCACCCACTGCCATCGCAGGGACACCTTCCACCAGCCCAAGTTGCTCCAACCTGTCCTTGGACCCTTCCAGGGATCCAGGGGCAGCCACAGCTTCTCTCCCCAACCTGTGCCAGGGTCAAACCACCCTCCCAGGGAAGAATTCCTTCCCAAAATCCCACCTAGCCCTGCCCTCTGGCAGTGGGATGCCATTCCCTGTGTCTTGGCACTACGTGCTTTTGGAAAAGGTAAGTTGGGATGGTTTGGCCGGGTGGAACAGAGCAGAAATCCCGAGAGCCATTGATGGGACCCAGGTTGTTGGTGGTGAGTCCTGAGTGTTCCCAGGCAGGCACAGGGGCCGGGGCACTTCAGCACAGAGGGAGTGGCACTGGGTGAGTGAAGACACCCAATTTGCCCCCTTTGACAAGGAGCCAGCCCATCCCGTATCTTCGGGCTTACATTGCCTTTTTATCAACGTCAAATTCCCTTTGCAAAGGGCTCCCTGTGAAATCCTTGTGCTGATCCTGCCCATCCTTTGCTCCTTGTCTTTGCCGAGGCAAATCCCCAGGCAGGGATTGGCTTTTCCTGGGGGTGCTGAGTGCTGAAGGCAGTGAGTACTTACAGCACTCAGGACTTCTGTGCAGTGGGATGAAAGAACCTTAAATTAGGGCAGTTCTGCCACTCTCCTCTGCAGTTCCAGGCAGGCTGTGCAAGCTCTCCATTCATCACTTTACCTTTTTGTGGTGCTATTACTGCTGGAAGTCACTTGCCCAGAGGTGCCCAGAGTGGGAAGATGTTAAAAAAACCTCACGATGTGATTGCATTCAGTTTCTCCCTTTTGTTCACTTTATTATATGGTGTGTGGATAATATTAACTGATAAAATTAACGAATTTTCATGTGTTGTTAAAGAGTTTACCTGCAAATAAGTGTCCAACTTATTCTACCCTGCATATCCCTATAACTGATGTTGCAAGAACTAATTAATACTCATTACAGGATCAGAATACAAAGCTTCCAGTGTGACTGCAAGTGCCCTGATTCACTTCTCAGGTGCTGTGTAGGTAAGTCCAGTGTTTCTCCACCTTTGTAGGACCAAGAATGGACTGTTTTGGAGGAATTTTCCTGTTGATCCTGAGTTTATGACACCCAGTGAAATAACCAAAAAGGAAGGATGTCTTTTAGCAGTTCAGTGATGCTTTTGGGGTGCTTGAATTTCTTACGGGTGTCAAATCATCTTTGCTTTGATACAGTCAGAGGCTCAACAGGTCAGCCTGGTGAGGTGTCTCTGACAGCCTCCCCATGAGCACAACTGGAAACAAACCCAAAATAAGGGAAGGCACTGCTGAACGTGTCCTCAAAGTGCCTGTGGAAAGGGAAAACACTTGGACAAGGATGTTCAGAGTGTGAGTTTTGTTTCGAAGGGTTATTGTGGAAGAGTCAGATCTGTCTGATGGGAAGCCTCAGCTTTTGGGAGTGACCCATCTGAGGTCTGAGGAGTTGGTTTAGTCCTGCCTGCAGGATTTATTCTGCTCTAGGTCCCCTCGCAGCCTCCCTGGCAGATCATCCCTCCCATCCCTCTGCAGTGCCATCTGAGCGTCTTCAGGGACGTGCCAAGAGATGAATGAGCTGCTTTTCAGGCCATCCCTGGAAGCCACTGCCTGCGTTTCAGCAAAGTGCAGGACGTGTCACCACAATCACTGCCAGGCTTTCCTCCTGCTTGAGCCTCTGTCAGCGCTCGCCGTGGCTCCTGCTCAGCGATGCTGTGGCCATTAATATTTATAAACCCTCGATAATACAGCCCTTGTGTGTACCTGGGAGACCATCTGTTGGCCTCCCATCCCCACGCAGGCACCTGAGCTCAGCGTGGCCGCAGGTCCCCGAAGGGGAGGGAGGTGGGGCTGTTCCCTGGAGAGCCTCGGGTTCCTCCCTCCTTCATTAGTTACCAGAGCACATCGTCCTCATCCTTCAGGGCCAAGCTGCAGGCTTATTCCTTTCCTTTTAGTCTGGAGTCTTTTATCACTGCGCCGTGCATTTATTGCAGGGCTTCACTGGAGTTGTGACCTTGGCTTTGGTGGTTTTCCATGTTTTGGTACAAAGGCCTCGGTTTGGGTGTGGTTTGCAGGGAGACAAGGCTCTCAGATTGTTTTAAAAATATACCTTTGTTTATGGCTTCTGGCATTTTTGGTTTTTTTGAATCTCACAAAGGTGTTTGGTGGCCATTTGGACACAGATGCCTCTCAATTAACAATTAATGTATGCATGTGCAAAGATGCAGAACAATGAATAATGCATAGTAGCAACCAGCTTGGCCATGGGGTTTTGTCTGCAGGAATATTACATATGGATTAGCCTGAAGGCCCCCGATGACACGTCAATAACGTGTAGCAGGTGGGGAGAGAGAGCCCCTCTGACCCCGTTGTGTGCTGCACCTCTGGGTGCAAACGGCTCTGCTGCCCCGTCCGGAGGGTCCCGCAGGCTCTGGGGGGCTCTGCCCAAACCAGCCCCTGGGAATGACCAGCCCTGTCCCCGGAGCAGCTCCTCTGGGGACAAACCCCGGGGAATAAGTCAAAGAGGGTCCCGGAGCCGGCAGTGGGTTTGGAGCCTGGCAGAGCAAGGGCTGCGACCCCCGGGTGGGGCTGCGACCCCCGGGAGGGCACGGGTGGTGCTGAAGGGACAGCGCCGAGAGTGGGACCGGCCGGGGAGCCCCGTCTCGCCTCTGCCTCCCGTCCCTTCTCGCCCCACAACTCATCTCTGCCCCCCATTATCTCATCTCATCTCTGCTTCCCGTCTCCCTCTTCCTCCATACCCGCTTTGCCCTCCCTTTGCCCTCTCTCCCCATCTCTCCTTTGTCCCCCGCATCCTCTCTCCCCTAATATCCCCATTGTCCCCCATGTCCCCTATCCCCCATGGTCCCCTCTCCCCCGTGCCCCTTGTCCCCTGTCCCCCATGTCCCCTCTCCCCCATGGTCCCTTGTCCCCTGTCCCC
>VWZG01008640.1:623612-633767 GCA_013396735.1 Grallaria varia
AGCCTGCCGTGTCTTTAGGACCCAGAGCCAGCGCTTTCCCGTCGTTTTCCCTTTTCCCCACCTCTCCTCTCCCCGCGTGTGCGCTCCTGTGTGTGTGTCTGTGTGCGCGTGTGTGTGTGTGTGTGTGTGTGAGCGAAGGACCCTCCCGGTTACCGCCGCTGTTCTTTGCCCCCAGCAGGGAGCCCACCATGGCCGAGAGGAGGCAGAACGGGCGGCAGGGCGAGGACGAGGAGGTGCCAGCCTTCTTCAAAAACCTGGGCTCGGGCAGCCCCAAGCCCCGGCAGAAATTCTGTGGCATGTTCTGCCCGGTGGAAGGTTCCCTGGAGAACAAGACCATCGACTTCGACTCGCTCTCGGTGGGCCGAGGATGCGGCAAAGTGGTGGCCAAGCAGAAGGATGTTGCCCACCTGGGGCCGGAGGCTCCGGCCGTCTATTCCAGGCAGGGAGGGGAACCATCTGTTGATTTCGGCAGAAAGGTGGAGATCAGGAGTGCCACGGGGAAGGAGGCGCTGCAGAACCTGAATGACAAGGTGGGTGCATAAATATATATATATATATATGTGTGTGTGTGTGTGTGTGTGTGTGTGTGTGAGGTGAGCTGGAGCGCAGCAGCGGCTGCGGAGGGGATGGCTCCTTCCCCAGGCAGCCTTCCAGCATCCCTGCGCCCGGCCGGGTGTTCCTCGGGCAGAGCCCCGCAGCGCTGCCCCCGTGCCCGCTCTCTGCTGGTGCCTGTGTGCCAGGGGGGCACCCCCAGACCCCTTCCCTGCGCCCTCCCCGCCCTGCTGGCTGGGCACAGAGCCCCGCTCTGCTGCTCCTCGGGCGAGTCCTCCGGCACAAGGGTAGGGAAAAGCCCCACCCAGGCAGCGAATGCGGCTCCGGCCGCACCAACGCGATTGTTAGCGAAGGAGCATCAATGAGCCTCCACCTACCGGCATCAAAGCCCGGCAGGATCCTTCCCGGAGGAGCTCCCAGCCCTCCTGCCAGGAACCGGCTGACCCCTGGCACCTGCATTTCGGCACCGATTTTAAGAGGGGCCTCTGGCTACGGTGGGAATTTTTGACTCGGGAAAATCTGGGACTTGGATGGGAATGTGGCGTTCTCCTAAAAACCCACTGAACTCCTCCCAGGTTTTTAAGACTCCTGAAGATATTGTCTCCCTCTCTGTATGTGCCAGGGTGTAATAAAGCCCATCCTCTTCCTGAGGCGAAACCCACTAGCCCCAGAGGTCTGGCTGACCATGCCCATTCGCTTTCCTCAATAAATAGATTTAAAGAGGCTTTATTCAGAGCCGAGCCGTGAAATACTCAGGGCACTCCTCTGACAATGCTGGCTCCTCTGCAGAGGCTGCAAGAGCAGCAATGAATGAATGAATGAATGAATGGGGCACCCACCAGCAAACTGATAAACTCCTGGCACTGGGCAGGAGTTTCTCCCAGTGGGTTTAGGGCAGTCCTTTCTTCTGGAAACTGTTCCTAGGATGTGCCTCCTGGTTTTTAATGCTGGTATAGATTGGATACACAGGGCAGAAACCTGCCTGGAATTCAGAATATGGGCTTGTTCTCCGCTTTCTCTCCTGCTTTCAGAAACATGAAGTGTTACTAGAGGGTATAAAAATATAAATTATTCATCCTGCCCGAATCAGCCCCTGCTGCAGTGACCCAGGGGCTCCAGCCAGCCCTATTTACACACGTGAGCTGCTCTCGTGAGCTCACAAAGGCAGGCCCAGCTTTTCACAAGCCCTACACTCCAGCCTGAATCAGGAGGGGGATGTGCTCCACGCTGCTCCAAACCCGATTTTCCAAGCCCAAACAAAAGTTTGTCACTCCAGATGCCTGAGGATTGCTTTGACCATGTTGAGTGCCCACTAATGGAGTAGCTTTCCATGATTAATTAGGCTTGTTGGACTAATCAAGGTGCACCTCAAGAATGAAGGGTCTTTTCAACTTGAGGAGTCAAAGGTTCTACAATTCAAGACACTTTGAGAACTAATTTTGGACAATTTGATGTCCTGCAGGACATACAAACAGGTGATATATTAATGCTGAAAAGATCCATTATTTTCCAATTAAATGGCTCCAGTATAATAAAAAATTTTAAGTACAATATTGTGAAAAATCAGAATCCACACAGAATATTAATAACATCTTTTAAAGTGTGTTTTTTGGTTCTATATTTAAGGATTTTTGTATAAATGTTAGCTGAGGGTCTAAAATAAGGGGATGGTTGTTGTTTCTCATCAGCTTTCCAAAGTACAGTCCTTTGTGAGAAATGACATGCTGTGGATGGGCCTTTCGTTGCAGGAATGTTTTAGCTTTGGTTTTCCAGCTGACTGCACCCCGAGCTTGAATCCTCAGCAGGTAAAATTGCCTTTGTGGGTTTAAAACAGAGTCATCCTCTCTGTCGCTTATAGAGAGATCTTGTCTTAATCTCCACTGAAATAATTAACAATGCAAGATGGACAAGCTATTTTTTTATTTTTTTCTGAGGTCTTAGCTGTCAAGAGGATAAAAAGGGGAACGTAATTATCGCACAATAAATAGCAATATATTGTCCTGCAGGCCAAGATAAGGGTAACCAGATCTCTCTGTCTGTCCTGACCAGGCCATTCTGTAGGCATCTGTCATGTGCTGCCTCATAACTCAGGGTTAAGGCCATCTCTGGAGGCACTAGGAAGGCTCAGTCTCAGTTTAAGCAGCGTTTGCAGCTCAGCCTCTGGAGACAGCACAGCCTATTCAACAGGTCTGCAGCTCAGCTCTGAGCCAGGCTCTGCTGCTTCCATTTCCCATCCAAACTTTCCCCCATTCCCTGGGCTTCTATTTCCCATCCAGACTTTGTCTTCTGCCCCGTGCCCGCTGCTGCTGGCTGGGTCTGGAGCCACCAGGTCAGGGTCTGAGCCCAGCTTAGAGCTCTAAGGCCTGACCTCGGCACTGAGAGACGTCAAGGATGTCACGTTCAAACCTGGAAGTCCTTGAACCCTTGGTCTGGTGCTCCTGCCTGGCTCTCAGAGGTGCCTTCATGTGAGGTTGGAAAACCTTGGCCATCTGGGTCATTTCTCTGAGCGTGTTTCCCAGATTTCCCACGTGGATAGATGTTATTCCTCCTGTCTTGCTCACCTGTTGACGTTTTTTGGGACTGAGAGAGTCTTTTAGGGAATGTCCATGGAGAAAATCAAGGTTTGGTTGCAAGAGGGATCACAGGCCTGGGGCTTTAATGTGGTTTGCATCGAGAGCCTGAGGAGGTGCTAAGACACTTCAAGACAAACACAAGCCCTGGGATCGCAGATTTCCGCTTCCTTTGCCATTTGTCATTACTCCAGTGGTCCAGGTGGATCCCCTGTGCACCTTTACATCCCTTTTTTGCATCCTTTAGCAACAGTTCATGGACCTTTGGGAAGAGCAGAGCACTGTGTGTCAACTGCTGGCCTAAACCAACAAAGCCTATTGTAATAAGTAACAATAATGAATAAACAGAGAGTAGGAAAATATTTTTATTTTAGAACTGACAGGAGAGGACTTGCTTGCAAAAGGCTGTCATGAAGCTTGTGACAGGACTGAACTTTTTCCTAAAACCTCAAAGCTCTCAGGGTCATCATTGTTAATTCCTGGAGAGAAATAATGAATAACAGGATGTTGTTGAGAGCTCAAATAATCACAGACTCTGGAACATTAATGGGACTGTTGTGTGAAACAAAGGAGCTGTTCCAGACAGCTGGAAATGCAGTTCGGAGTTTAATTTGTCACAATGCCTGCAATTTTTCTAGCCTTGTTTCGACAATCATTGCTTGCAAAACAATCCTGCAGGAGGATGACTTGCATGTTCTTCCAGTGTGTCAGGACATTTTGTGTGACTGTGGCAAAAAATCAGCCCAGAGACACAAACAGTGACGGGCACCAGTGCCAAAGTCCTCTGGACTTCTTCTGTCCCTCCCAAAGCCATCGGTGTGCACAGATGCTGTTCCACACATCCCATGGGGGTCTCCTGGGGTGGGTTTGTGTCCAGAATTTATCAATCCCCCACTTTCAGGCAGGAATGGGCAAAGGGCTTTGATACAGAGCCAAGGTATCACTGGGGCTAAAGCCTGAAGGGGCCCAGTGACACACCTGGGCAGTGTCACTGTCACACCAGAGCTCCCTGCCCAGTCTGGAGCTGCTGCCCTTTTATCTGGGGGCACAGCCAGAGGTCCTTGCTGTGCCACCCTTCTGGCAGTGCCTTGGCCAGCATGTGACACGAGCCACGTGTCTTCAGCAGATGCTGAGCACTCCTTTAGGTCTGCCTGAAGGGTCTCACCTGCAGGACCACGTCTGACTCGCCCATCACACGCCTGTCCCGTGGCACGTTCAGTCTGATGGACCTGCTGGGGATGTTGTGACTAAGCTGGGAAGTGACATTGTGGCAGCAAAGCTCGTGTGAAGTCGGCGAGTGTGTCCTGCACCTTTGAGCCCAAAAAGGGACAGAATTTGGGAGCAGCACTGCAGGAAATGTCCCCAAACCCTGACCTCTTTGCACTTCAGTGTGAGTAGTAATGTCCTGTTCTGTGAGCACTGCCCAGAGAGCAGCAATGGACCTCGGGGGGAAGAACAGAAGGCAGAGTTTCATTTTCTCACTGAGTAATGACTGCCCTGTCCGTCAGAGGTGGGCGAAGCTGGCTGGAACAGCAGGGCCAGCAGTTATCGAGAGCCTGATGCTTTGCCCTGTAGGTTTTTGGGGAGGGAGAAGGGATTATAATCACAGACTCCCAGAACAGTTAGGGCTGGAAGGGAGGTCATCTAGTCCAACCCCCAGATAATGGCAAGAAACAGGGGAAATCACTGAAATCAGGCATTTCTCAGCCCCCACCCGTGGTGCCCATGGGCCTGGAGATGCCAGAGGATGAAAGGGCAGGCAGTGACAGGGATGCCCGAATGTCCCATGCCTTTGTTCCAGAAATTCTGGATTTCTAGTGCAGGGCACAGCATGATGTGGCTGCGAGTGGTTTAGAGAGGCCAGCACATTTTGCTGTGAATGGTACAACCCATGACAGAGCAATCCCTGTCTGGAAGGCTGAGGAGGGCTGGCTCATTCCTGATTCTGTGACCTGATGGTAAATTCACTGTGCAGCAGCAGCAGCAGCAGCTCCAGCTTGTTTAAGGACAATTCCAATGTGATGCACCTGAAATGCTCGGGACGTTTCCCCTAAGAAACACACCATAACAGCAGCAGCCTTTTTAAAAGGTTATTTCTGGACCTTCTGAAGGTTTCCTGGGATTGTAAAAGCAACAAAATCAATTGGAAAGTTAATTTTAATTTGCAGATCGAATGTGCATTTTTATTGACCTGTTTGTGTGGCCAGAAAGTGAATGTCCCCATTATAACTTAAAATAGTCTGTATTCACAAGCAATTGAGCTGTTTCTCTGAGAAGCTGTATGATTTTTGCCTCCTCATAGTGGCACATTTCACCTCTATGGTAATTTCTTTATCACAACACTTAATTTTTTCATGTAAGAGAATAAAAAAAAGATGCCCATTGGCAGGTATAATTCCCCTTGTATTTGAATTTATCATGATTAATAACAGACAATTCTTTCATCATCCTTTGGGAAGGACAGATTTAACTCCTCCTGCCGTTTATCAGCCTGGATTTATTCCTCCCAACACTTCCTAAAGTGCAGGAGATTGCTGGATCTTTGGGAAATTCCTTTCAAGTCATTCAGACTCTGCAGAAATTGTTGTGGGGAGAATCAGGACAGAAAATTAGGGCCTGATGGGAGAACCCCTGAAAGGTCTTTTGGCCCAGCCCTGCTGCCCCTGGTCACAGCAACAAGACCCTCACCGAGGTTGGGAGGGGGGATTCTCCAACAGGCAATGGGATTATTTCCATCTGACAAGCCTACAGGGAAATCCAAAGCCAGAATTTCAGATGCTTCCAGGAATGCTTCGAATCCATCTCTGATCCCTCTTTTCATTGCACTTCAAAATGTGTATTTCTATTTGCAAGTCTTTTGCACTTCATGGCAAAATGTCCTTGTGGATAAACCTTTAAGAATTCAGTAGGAGGAAAAGCAATGGGGTGTTGCAGAAATTCTGTGGGGTTTGTTGCCATTACACTAAAACTCCACAGCGGAAGAAACTCTTTTAATAATTTTTCCCAACCATCCAGCAGCTCCACAGTGGGAATAAAAATTCTTTGACAAATGCTTTATGGTACTTCACAGAATCTGTGAGTTAAGATTCAGAGCTGGTGTAAATTGATTTCCATGGTTTATTTTAGCATAGATTATCACTGCACAGCCATTCCCATATTCTCGTGCCATTTTCCCTTCAGAACTTTCCAGAAGACGAATTTAGACAAATTTTAACAAGAAATAAGTTTTTGCTGCAAAGAACCTCACAAGATGTGCTGGCACCTGATGGCTGGTGGCAATCCTGGCCAGTATTCCCCTGGAGCCTAAAGGTGGGTCAGGGGCACCTGGCCAGGCTTCATCCTTCCCTTCATTAGCAGTGATTTGGAAGTGCTTGTTATCTCTGACACTTTCCAGTTTATCCTGCTCAGCCCTCCCTGTGCATGTAGAGACCCACGGAAGGCAAAGTGCATCCCCATTATCCAGGAATCCCATCTCTTCCCACAGGACCTTGGCAGGTAAGGGCACCTGTGGGGCAGCTGGGCTGGATCCAGCCCTGCCAGGACCTAAGGGGGGGTTCAAGTCTCTTAACAAAGGACCCTGACATTTCATAAATACTTATTTTGCTTTGTTCAGCTTACAGGAGGAATTTATGCATAAACTCGAGCTTTGCCAGAGGAATGAATCGTAGGATCATGGAATGGCTTGGGTTGGGAAGGACTTTAGAGCTCATCTAATTCCAACCTCTGCCACAGGCAGGGACACCTTCCCCTAGCCCAGGTTGCTCCAAGCCCCATCAGAGCCATCCAAAAAGAGCAGGATACAGCTCAGTAATTCCAGACTCTGTTCCCAGCTTGTTCTCATCCCCACGTTGTCCTTTGGCTCTTCCCCTTCCCTCCTGATCCCCTCCTCTCATGTGTTTATACAGCAGGTAATATCCATCCCTCTCCCCTTTTAGCAAGGCTAAGTAAGTCAGTTTGCAACTACATTAATTTTAAATTATGTATTTGGACGACTTTTTAGCTCGTTGCTGAAAGGAAAGAAAACTGGGCCATCCTGGTGTCCTGGAGCTGCCAGACACACCTGGGAGCTCAGCTTTGTCCAAAATCTGGGAAGTTTTTAAAAATCTGGCGCTGTGTAGGTGTTGCACATGGAACAACTGTGTTTCCCAGCCCTTTAATCTCCTCATTTGTTTTATTCTGTACTACTTGGGTTCTTGATGGGAAAGAAAAGGTAAGTGTCACCTGGAGATTGGTTATGCTTTCTCAGCCCAGTCACTTCTGGATTGGAGTTATGGAATATATGAATATGGAGTATATTAAGTATGGAATATATGAGTGTGCAATGCTCAGCCTTCAAGTTCTGCTGTTCTGAATTAGGCCCATGTGCAGTAAAGAGCCTCTTTAAAGCAAAAAAGTGTTTGAAATAGGTGGTGTTGAGCAGATGAGATGGGCTGCAGACGTGTCAGTGTGCTGACAACATCATCCCCATGGAAGTGTTCTCCCAGTGGGAGCAGCACGGAGAAAGGACCCGTGGGAGGAGGATGGATGGCTTCCCGTGCCCATGCTCGTGGTTATGATCATGTTGGCGCTGCCAGGGCAGGATCTTGAACCGGCTGCTGGATTTCACACCCCTGATCTGCTGCCCGAGGGCCTTGGTGCCACCTCTCAAGCCCTTGGGCAGCGTGTGCTCCCTCGCTGGGAGCTGAAGGCACTTTCTTACCTGCAAGCAAAGGCACAAACCCACTCAGATATGAATCTGAGGAGCAAAACTAGCGGGAAAGAGGGGAAAAGGAACAGTTGCACTGTCTAAATTTAGAGATCTGATGCAGATTCTTGCTTCCACATTCTGAGCAAAAATATGCTGAGGTTTCAAAAGTTCTCGCAGCACGGATCAGAGGGGCAGGATAACTCATTTAATATTGTCTATTCTGATCACTAAATCGAAATAAAGCCCTGCAGGCTAACAAATTAATCGTTTTGCCACTGTCATAACGTGCCACTTTTTCATTTGCTGCTAATTGGATATTAACTGATTGGCATATCAGCTCGTCAGTGCTGACCCATACCCAGGAAAAACTCCTTTCCACTTTTCCTTTTAACTCCCTGTGAATAGAAGGATGTAGAAGGCCCTGATAGGCTTCTGTTTGAACAGATGTTGCCTTTATAATGACTTATTTCTATCATATACCAAGGGTTTAATTTCTTCACATGTTAGGTGTGACAGGAGGACCTTGCAGTTTGCGTGGTGTGAAATTCCCTCGTGACTGAGGGAGGAAGGTAAGTCTTTGGTGGTTAACCTTCAAGCAGAAGTGGATTTGTGCTATTTAGGGGTTCTCCAAAAGGTATGTTGTCCCAGCACAGCTGAAGTCAGAGGACCCTGCCTGCTCACAAAGCCCACCTCTCTTCCCTGCACTGGGGCACCTGCATTGTAAACGAGGAAAATATTTATGCCATTTAATGCATTTCTTTCCTTGAAGTACCAGCTTGTGGAGTTCAGGGGCTGAGAGATTTAAGACTCCCAGTGTGACTGAAACATGGAACACGGAGTTGGCAGCACTGGAATAGTCAGGAATGGCCGGAGGGACCGGAGAGGACCCCCACGCCTGGGTGGGGAGCTCTGAGCCCACAATTCCCTGGCACTAAAGCTTCAGGTTAGTGACCACAGGCGTGGGGCTGGTGGATCCGGGCTGGATATTCTGCACGAGGCGTGGGAAAAGGTAGACTGGGAAACCCAAGGGTTGGGAGTGCCTTCAAACCTTGGTTTCCTCCCCAGTTTGCTGGTTGGGAGCGCCAGGAAGGGCAGGGTGGCACAAAGGAGATGGAGAGCAGTGCCCTCCCCACCTCCTGCTCCTCCCGGGGGTCTCACAGCCCCACCGGGGGATGGATGATGGATCAGGGGATGGATGATGGATCAGGGGATGGATCATGGATCAGGGATGGATGATGGATCAGGGATGGATCATGGATCAGGGAGTGGATGATGGATCAGGGGATGGATCATGGATCGGGGATGGATGATGGATCAGGGATGGATCATGGATCAGGGGATGGATCATGGATCGGGGATGGATGATGGATCAGGGATGGATCATGGATCAGGGGATGGATCATGGATCGGGGATGGATGATGGATCAGGGATGGATCATGGATCAGGGGATGGATCATGGATCAGGGATGGATGATGGATCAGAGGATGGATCATGGATTGGGTGGTCATTTCACTGTGCCCCGTGGCTGTCTCGCTCTGCGAGGCGATGGCTTGGTGGCAGTGGAGTGGGGTGCAGGTATCCCGGTGTGTCTTGATTTGCCCTGCTGTGTCCCAATATATCCCAGTGTGTCCCGATCCATCCTGGTGTATCCCGATTTGTCCCGCTGTGTCCCAGTTTATCCCGCTGTATCCCAATATATCCTGGTGTCCTGATACATCACATCCAGGTGTATCCCGATATATTCTGCCGTACCCCGATATATCCTTGTATCCCGATATATCCTGATTTGTCCCGCTGTGTCCCGATTTGTCCCGGTGTGTCCCGATTTGTCCCGCTATATCCTGGTGTATCCCACTATATCCCGATTTATCCCGCTGTATCCCGATATATCCCGGCGCATCCCGATCCTACACCCTCATTTGCATATAGGCGCGTCTTCCGGACTTCCATTGGACGGCGAGCGCCGCTCATTTGCAACCCGGCGGGCTCTCAGCCAATGGCGTCGGGAGGTGGGCGGGGCGTGCGGCGCTCCCGCCCCGGCGCCGCCGGTCGGGGCTGGGCCGGGCTTGGCTGGACCGCGCTGGGCTGGACTGGGTTGGGCTTTGCCGGGGCTGGGTTGGGCTTTGCCGGGGCTGGGTTGGGCTTTGCCGGGGCTGGGCCGGGCTTTGCCGGGGCTGGGCCGGGCTCCGGGCGCAGGGAAGAAAGGGAGAGGCGCAGGGCTGGGCGCTCTTGCGGTTCCTGCCATTGCGGAGCGCTCGGTTCGCCCCCCCCGCTCCCCTTCCCCGGGATCGCAGTGATTTGGCCTCGGGGGATTTATTTTTATCCTGTTTTATTTTATTATTAT